>JACXGI010020190.1:0-11341 GCA_016801175.1 Esox masquinongy | reverse complement strand
TATACTTGAATACCGGTGTCCAAAAACAAGCCCACCAAAACTACCAAACAGTCAGAGAATGGAGAAAAATTCATCCCTATAGTATTACACACTCATCTTCTTGTGATGTGGAATGACATGTAGTCTTTTCCAATCTTGTTAATCAGAAAACGTAAGGGTGTTGAGCCTTTCCTGGAGCTGTAGACAGATATGTGTCTGGGACTGTATAAGCAGCGACTCTCCTCATTAAACATTTGTAAAAAATATCAACCTGTTTGTTAGTCATTGTTTAAGTCTATTGTATGGTATGACAATACATGCATACAAGATGTTTTTTGGCCCAAACGTGTTTTATTTATTTTGGGGGCATTTAGAAAAACATTATGTAATTGTCCTTGATGGTGGCAGTAAATTTGGCAAATCATGTTTTCTCCAGGGGAACATCTCATTTGTCTTCTTCCCTGGAGATTCCAGAGGAACATGTAAGGATTTTCCAGAGGCGGCTGAAGAACTTCCTAATGGGATTTTTCTTCTTTTTAGGCCGTTCATCTACAGCGCCATTCTCTATAATAATGACAAGTTATAATTAATGTTATATAAAAATATGAATTGCTTTTGCAAATAAAAAGCATGTCTGTTTTACGAGATTGCTTCCACTGACAAGGTCCTCACGAACTTACCACTGATTTCAGCAGGTCCTCCTGTGCAAAGGTCCTCTGGACTGACCTCAATGTTCTGAAATCACACAGAGAGCAGTCTAAGAGTACAGTAGGTCAACGTGTTCTGTTTTTCACAAAACATCCCACAGACATCCAGAGTAACTAATCATGGCTAATTTGTTAAATTATAATAGAAGTTTGTGATATAACATACAGTTACTTTGGGCATGGGCCAGGTGTAAAAATTAGCCTCTTGATTATTCACCTCTTGCGGTAGGAGAACCTCTATGTCAACGTCATCATCGTGAATGGGGTTGGAGACATCGAAAAGAGACAGTTTCTCAGATGTAGAATTCTCTGTCCAATCCTTTTGTAAATAGACAGATGTCATTTGTAGAGTATAACTATCACAACCTATGGCAGTTCTAAATATATTAAAGTAATCTGTATACAGTCAACCCGACAACATCCAAAATAATATAGACATGAACTGAAAGAAAATTACTTCTGGTTCTTCAACAGCCATGATCTCCAAGGGCTGCTCCTCCACCTCGGAGGACTGAAGCTCCTCAACCTCAACCAGTTCCTCCATGGTGCTGCCTGGGTCTAAGGTCTGGCGCTCATAAAGGATAGTGACGGACGATTCCAGAAACATCGCCATCACATCCCGGGTCAACTGGACCTCCTCGTGGTTGGACAGGTACTGATCTGGAACACGTGATGCAATGTTCACCGCCACCAGATATTCCAAGTGCCTGTCCAGGTTTGGATTATCACCGACTCTTTTCTTCAGAGCAGCAAACTGTCTGCCTATGTCGGCAATGACGTTGGAGACATCGGAATACTGGAGTAGGACGTTCCCAAATTCCTGCTGCTCCGTCACGCTGACCCACGGCAAGACGCTAAGAGCTTTAACCACGTTGCTGGCAGAAGCTTGCATTACTTGGCTCGAGCACTGGACTTGGGAAAGGATCAAGCTAATTGTTATAGCCGGCACCACAAGCTGCTTCGGGATCACAGGAAGGTTGCTCATTTGGATATTTGCTTTTATGTCCACCAGGGCATCAAGAACAGTAGCCTTGGACTCCAACAACGTGCTGTCGAACCCCAGATGGTCGAAGGTTCTCACTCCCTCTTCAAGCTTGTTTGACACAGTGTCCACTATGTCCACAGCTGCTTTGAAGGACATGGTGCCAAGAATGGACAGTGGCACTTCTGTAAAGATTGTGGCGGCTGTCTCTTCCACCGGCTTGGCCACCTCCCTGATGGCTGACATCTGGTGTCCGACCAACCCACCTTCTGCCTCAGGGTCCTGGAGGATGTAACTCAAGGTGGAGTAAACCATCTCTGGACTGAAAGCTCCAGCAATTTCAATAAACGTTGTAGGCCCCTCCATTGACTGGTAAGGCAGATTACTAGGGAAGGCGGCCAAGATCAACTTGACCTCCAGATCTGCGGCTAGTTGGACCTTCTCCAGCATCATTTTAAGCCCCTCTGTGGTCACCTTCAAAGAAGAGCAAAAAGAATGGAAGTGAAATCAGTAAGGTCCTCTCTGGTATATCTGGATTAGATAATAGCAAGACTAATTATGATGCAATAGTACTTTTCTGCCAAACCGCAAAGACAGACGGTGCTCTGTGTCCAGCTCTCTGCAGATCTCCTGCTTCATACAGTCATACTGTTCAAGCCTCTTTGATTTCCAGATCTGTGCATAAAAGCATCATCTTAGTTAAGTCTTTGGATTCAACAGTGAACTCACAAGTGGTTAAAAGCATTTTTCTAACATGGGAACAAATGAATGGGTTTCGCTTTCAGGGGGTGGGTCTATCCTAGCACATTTGTCCTATAGCAGCGGTTTTCAACTCTGGGCCTGAGGCCCAGTTGTATTGCTGGTAATCTTTTCTAACTGCTCATTCATTGTAGTCACTCTGTGTCCTTCGTTAGAGGGTTAGAATGAAAACCATTAATATTCTGGGTCCTGAGTCCTGGAGATGACAACCACTGTCCTGTAACACTGCCTATACTCGTGCCCTTACCAACTCAGACAATAAGAGCTCCCTCCACTCTGTCCTCTCTGTGATCACTCCCTGATACCTTCACGTGAATATGAAAACACAATAAGACTCCTGTCTGACTCTTATCTATTTGTCTATCAAATCAACCTACCATGTGGACCTAACAAAGTTACAGAATACAGATACACCTCCTAGTTTTACTCATGTGTAAATTATTGTCTTTATATTAAACAACTGAAAGACTGCTTAGATGCAGATCACACTTAAAGCTTGACTCACTCGTCCATGAAGTTCCACTTTGTCATGAGCCAATCGGTGAAGTGCTTCATGGTGAGGCACACAGGAACCTCCTGTTCTTGTTGCAGGATCATGAATTGTCTCATGATATTTCTCTGCAATGAAGGGTCTTCCGTTAGTTCCATAACCAGTCAACATGCCAATCACAGGAATAACATTACATTAATGGTTTCACCTGGCTACAAACTTACCTCAGACTTATAGTGTTCTGCCTCCCAAGAGGATGGTTTAGGGTCCATTTTTGAATCAGTAGACAAAAGCCCTAGATAATAAGATAAGAACTTCATCCAATACACCCCTACATTTTTCATGCAACAAAAGAATCAGCACTCAGCCTAAGCCAGATAGCTTCATTAAACTACAAGAGCCCGCACCATCACTGGTAACAAAGTCTTACGGAACTTACCACTGTTTTCAGCAGGTCCTCCTGTGCACAGGTCTGGACTGAGCTTAGTGTTCTGAAATCACAGAGAGAGCAGTGTAATAGTAAATTCAACAACCCAATCCGATTTGTTTTCAAAAAAACATCCCACCGACATTCAAACAAACTAATCATTATTCATTTGTTAAATTGTAAAAGAAAATGGTGATATAAAATACAGCTACTTTGGACATGGGCCAGGTGTAAAACCTTGCCTCCTTATTCTTCACCTCTTGCAGGAAGACCTCTAGGTTAATGTCATCATCGTGGTTGGGGTGGGAGACATCAAACAGAGACAGTTTCTCAGACGCAGCATTCTCTGTACAATCCTTCTGCAAAAAGACATTGGTCACTTGTATAACTATCACAACCTATGGCAGTTCTAAATATATCCAAGTAATCTGAATACAGTCAACCAGAGAATATCCTAAATAATATAGACATGAACTGAAAGAAAATTACTTCTGGTTCTTCAACAGCCATGATCTCCAAAGGCTGCTCCTCAACCTCAGAGGGCTGAAGCTCCTCAACCTCAACCAGTTCCTCCGTGGTGCTGCCTGGGTCTGAGGTCTGGCGCTCAGTAAGGATGGTGACGGACGATTCCAGAAACCTCGCCATCACATACCGGGTCAACTGGACCTCCTCGCGGTTGGACTGGTGCTGATCTGGAACACGTGATGCAATGTTCACCGCCACCAGATATTCCAAGTGCCTGTCCAGGTTTGGAATATCACCTACTCTTTTCTTCAGAGCAGCAAACTGTCTGCCTATGTCGGCAATGACTTTGGAGACATCGGAATACTGGAGTAGGATGTTTCCAAATTCCTGCTGCTCCGTCACGCTGACCCACGGCAAGACGCCAAGCGCTTTAACCACGTTGCTGGCAGAAGCATGCGTTACAGGGCTTGAGCATTGGACCTGGGAAAGGATCAGGCTGATTGTAATAGCTGGCACCACAAGCTGCTTCGGGATCACAGGAACGTTGCGCATTTGAATATATGCTTTTATGTCCACCAGGGCATCAAGAACAGTAGACTTTGACTCCAACACAGAGCTGTCAAACCCCAGAAGGTCGAAGGTTCTCACTCCCTCTGCAAGTTTGTATGAAACAGTGTCCACAATGTCCACTGCTACCGTGAAGGACACGGCACCCAGAATGGACAGTGGCACTTCTTGAAAGATCGTGGCAGCTGTCTCCTCCACTTGCTTGGCCACCTCCTTGATGGCTGTCTTCCGGTGTCCGACCAACCCATCTTCTGCCTCAGGGTCCAGGAGGATGTAACTCAAGGTGGAGTAAACAATCCCAGGACTCAGCGCTGCAGCCATATCAGTGAACGCTGTAGGCCCTTCCATTGACTGGTAAGGCAGCTGACTGGGGAAGGCGGCCAAGATCCCCTTGACATCCAGAACCGCGGCTAGGTGGACCTTCTCCAGCATCATTTTAAAGCCATCTTTGGTCACCTTCAGAGAAGAGCAAAAGGAATGCAAGTGAAATCAAGAAGGTCCTCTTTGGTATGTCTGGATTAAAAAATAGCAGGAATAATTATGATGTAATAGTACTTTTCTGCCAAACCGCAAAGACAGACGGTGCTCATTGTTCAGCTCTATGCAGATCTCCTGCTTCATACGGTCATACTGTTCAAGCCTCTTTGACTTCCAGATCTGTGCAAAAAGAATCATCTTAGGTCTTTGGATTCACCAACAAACTCACAAATGTTTAAAAGCATTCTTCAAACATTGAAACAAATGAAAGGGTTTTGCTTTCAATGGGTGGGTCTGCCCTAGTGCATACGTCCTATGGCAGTGATTCTCAACTCTGAGTCCCTCTCAACTCTGAGCCCGGGGACTCACGAGTATTCCTGGTTATCTATTCTAATTGGTAAATCACTGTAGTCACTCAGTGTCCCTCATTAGAGGGTTAGAATGAAAACCATTAATATTCTGGGTCCTGAGTCCTGGAGATGACAACCACTGTCCTGTAACACTGCCTATGCTTGTGCCCTTACCAACTCAGACAATAAGAGCTCCCTCCACTCTGTCCTCTCTGTGATCACTCCCTGATACCTTCACGTGAATATGAAAACACAATAAGACTCCTGTCTGACTCTTATCTATTTGTCTATCAAATCAACCTACCATGTAGACCTAACAAAGTTACAGAATACAGATACACCTCCTAGTTTTGCTGATGTGTAAATGATTGTCTTTATATTAAACAATTGAAAGACCGCTAAGTTGCAGATCACACTTAAAGCTTGACTCACTCGTCCATGAAGTTCCACTTTGTCATGAGCCAATTGGTGAAGTGCTTCATGGTGAGGCACACAGGAACCTCCTGTTCTTGTTGCAAGATCATGAATTGTCTCATGATATTTCTCTGCAATGAAGATTTATCCATTAGGTCCATAACCAGTCAACATGCCAATCATATGGATAACATTCAATGACTGGTTTATCCTGGCTACAGTCTTACCTCAGAGTTATAGTGTACTTCCTCCCAGTTGGCGTGTATAGGGTCCATCTCTGGATCAGTAGTCGTGAGTTCTGGGCATAAAGATAATGACATCATGTTTTTCGTGCCAATAAACGCATATTCAGTGTTCTGACTAGGCTATACCGAGGCTATTTAAATAAGATTACATATCTTAACCGATAGGAAATGTAGAAGAGTATGCACTGTTAAACGATGTAAGTAAAGCGCATGATGGTAAAACGCATGACTCATCTTTAGACACAGACGAGCCAAATAAGGCTAATGTTGGGTCTCACGGGCCTAACTTACTCCGTCCGGTAAAAACAACATGTTAAAAGCAAAAATACACGAATTGCAGGTATAATAAAACAGAAATGTATCTGACGGATGGCAGCAAGCAGCTTCATTTAAATGAAGACCAAAAGGGTAAATTAAAGTCAAATGTTTCGCCTTTACATTGGACATGTGTTTATTGTTCATATAAAATGCTTCAAATAGACTACCTGTTAATAGGCTATTTGAAGCATTTTAAACGAAGTGCTGTTCGGTAGCCGAACGAGCGGTGTTTTTCAAGTGAACCGACACACAAGACCCGGTTTACCGAAGTCGCGGAATCCCCTCCTCAATATCGCGGTAGCTGTAATCCGGGTTGTCACTAGACACGCTAGAAACTCCCGTGGTTCTTAATCAGTGCCGCCAGGTGGGGTGGTTTCCTGAGACCAATTGTGGGAAAGACACACTGACAGGGTTGTACCGTATAGAACAAATAGCGTTTGGCCGGGTTTTTGTTGAGTCTTCCGGATTTCGTCGGTGATTGGACCGTGTACTGACAAATATATCTTCTTAACACCGGCGGCTGCAATAATGTAAACTCACAAAACAACCATACATCTTCGTGGTAATGCAAATCCATTATACATAAAAAACGCAATCTGTTTTTGGAATTGGAACAAAAGATTGGGGGCTACTGCAAAAACACCCGGAGCTGAAGCCCCGAAAGCCCTGGCCAAACTGTGCGCAAACATCTGGAGAAAGAAATACGTTTTTTGTATGCTATCTAGCCCCATTTTTAGCTTTTCCCCGTTTTTCGTCAGATGATTTAAGCCCATACTCATCTAAACTCCACAAACAAGGATTTACTGTATCATTATCAGGTAAAAATTACATGTTAATGGGATATTTGCACTTCGATTCTGGGCTAGACCATGGAAATAAACAAACAAAAACCTCTAGGCATAGCTTACCCAATTTAGAACAACTTCGTTTAGGATAATCTGTTTGTAGTTGATGTTCCGATGTAATTGGTATTCCGGTAATTCAAGGATGATACGCTGTGATAAAGATACTAAATGCATATTTTGGCATTTCGCCTGAATATATGGTTAACAATTACGTCATAATAATGTTGCCAAGGAGACGCGTCACGGTGCCCCAATACTCCGTTGGATCTCTAGGGGATGCGTAGGCATTTGCTAGTTAAAATCTTAATGCGCTGAGTAGCCTAAGCACAGGGTGAGATACAGGAGATGGTCACTACATAGCTCTCTCCCCAAATCATTTTGCGTAACTTAAATTCCCTAAAGGTGCTGCCTAGAAACTGACTGATGGGAGACACAAACAGGACTGTGCTTTACATTATTATCCAAATGATAACAGCTGTATCACTTATTGCAAATAGAATGATTGATTTGGAATATGCATTTTGTCAGTTTTTTCCTTGTCGACCTGAAGTAAATGTTGATCAGTGATACTGACCAGCCTGGTTAGCCCTGGTCAGCAACTTAAGATGCACCACAATCTGTATGATCTGTCCAGCTGTCTGTCGATCCAACAAAGGCCTCACTCAAAGAGTTAAACGTGTGTAAAAGAATATACACCGAAAATGGTTGAAGAAGCAACTAACCTGTTGTGCTACCTGAGGCGACCAAGCCTATATGATGGTTTTTGTCTAATGATAACTCATGGAGTAAAACAAAAAATATTGGTACCAAATTAAAAGCAATGTATGGAAACATTTGGGCTAAAACACATATACTAGCGTGCAATAATATACAGTGTCACATTAATTTGCAATAAAACGGTCCGTGCTAAAAATGATCCCATCATGCTTATGAATGAACAGTGTTTCTGAGATCTCGTGGAGATGAGGTGCAATTGTATGTATTTGACCGATGGAAGACTACTCTAAGTCAATGTTCCTCAATCCTGGTCCTGGGTACCGAAAGGGGTGCACGTTTTTGTTTTTGCCCTAGCACTCACACACCCCTTTGGGTCCCCAGGACCAGGATTGGGAATCACCCCTCTAAGTGGATGTGCTTCACAAAGTCTGTCCACTTTGGATGATTTCATTTTCTAGTACTACACGAGCGTGCATATGGAATCCAGACTCAAGAGGGCAGTGGTACGAATTAATGTTGATGCGTTGTTTACGGGCTTCCTACTTTAAAGCCATGGAATAATTTTTGGTGTTTTGCATACCTTGACAGGGCTGTGTTAACTGCATTGACTACATAGGCTGCAGTCTAGGGCCTCGCCACTATGGGGCCTCATTAAGGGAAGTACACGTACTATTTATAATATTGGTTATTTTAGTCATTGAGTTTTTGTTTTTTGTCCTGTATTATCTACCCATACATTTCATGCCATCATGAGAATAAATTATTTCCATCAATGCCAAGTTTAATATTTCTCACGAAGCTATCTCTTATAATTACAAGACATAGCCTCAGCTATATCTTCTAAAACTTTTAACCTTGGGTCTGCAAGAATGTCAAATCTACATGGTAAACATGAGAGTGGCGCTCAAAAACCAAAAAACCCACAATTGAAGGTTGTCAAAAATGACAAACTGTTAAAAATAACAGCAAAATTGACAACATATTTTACACATCAACCTGCTGAACCTAAAGAGTTAGCGGGAGAGGCCATAAATCTTCTGGCTGTTGATCCTAACTACGGAGAAGTTACAGGGGTGTTATCGGCTGCCGCGTCGGAGGCCCAACCACTTAAACTTAGATCTAGCAAAGAAGAAGGGAACACCGCTACTTGTGAAGATGACCACCCAGCCAGCTCAACATTGCTATGTCTGTCTCCTTCAACTCTCTGGCCCCACTAAAAACTTGACATGTTTCTTTCACCTCCTCATCCTCCTGGTTTACATCCAAGCTTCGTACCATGAAGCAAGTTGGTCGTCTCCTTGAACACGAGAACATCGGGGCTCACTGTTCACACTGAAGCCTACAAACTCCACCTTTCAGTTTACAGATGCCCTTAGTGGTGCCAGGTCCTCCTACATCTCAAACATAATCAATAGCTCCAGTATGAACTCCCGGACTCCGTTCTCTACTGTCAGCAAATTACTTCAGCCCTGCAATGACTTACTCTCTGGCCCCTCCACTCAACAACTCTTTTTTTGCAGTATTTTAAAGATAAAATAATAACAACAAACTCCTCACTATCTAATAAATCTATCACAGCTCTCCCTACTGTTAACCTCCAAATCTGTCCGCCTGCTGCCCTGGACTCTCACCTCTCCTCATTCAGTCTGGTTGACTCCCCTTACATCACTAAACTCATATCGACATCCAAAAATACTACCTGCTCTCTCCATCCTCTTCCCACAGTCCTGATTAAAGCCTCCATACCTGCTCTCTGTCCAAAAAACACAAGCATAGTCAACCTTTCCCTCAGCAACGGTACTGTCCCCTCCTGCTACAAAAAATCCTTTATTAAGTGAGTTGCTGTGGTGTGGTTGAAATAAGATAATATATTATTTCTACCTAGTTGTAGTTCAAGAAGTACAATTTCATTTCATGGGTTGCTAAGTTTAACAAAACAAGGCCAAGTTCTATATTGTATCAAGAAATGCAGATTCTATATTTGCTATTTGATATTACAATACTTTGTATTGAAATGACACACAAATCTAAATAAACACGTTCCTTTATGTTTCCAAAAGCATATATAGCATTGTTCTGAGAGCTTTAAAGTGTTGGAGTGAAAATAAAAGCAGGCACATGAACATAGGAAGACCCGACCAACGAAGATTTGTACTGCTTTTATGCATTTCCGTGCCAATGGGAACGTGCCACGTTTTTATGCATCATCTCTTGAAGGTACGTGTAATATGGCTGAATCTCCCACTAGCCACTAATCCAATGATTTCAGATATATTTCAATTCACTTTTATTTAACCAGGGAGACGGTTCAGGAGATATGCACAGTTCGGGAGATTGTAGTTGGCATGCAGACAGCATCTTCAAAAAGTAGCTTAAAGACATCTCAGTGTTTACCCTGTTGTCATGGTGTGTTTCTTCCAGGCTGGCTCTCAAAGGTGACCCAACTCAACACCCAAAGGTGACCCTTGGTCCAGAGTCAGGGAGTAAGACCATCTGTCAGAGCTTCACAGAGATACTTGGGGAGGAGTACTTATAAATTCATTCCAGTTATTTCTCAGGGGTTATGCCTGTCATGCTGTATCTAATGGAACTACACCCTCCCTTTCATTGAAAACATAAAAAAATGTGGGTGTATGCTATACTTTTCTTATTCAGCATCTGACCTTACATATTCTCCCTTGAAACATGTTTCTTTTTTTATGTTAAGTTACACATTCTCTAATGACCAAAGCGATCAGTTCTTGGGATTTCTACTAAGAGTAGCTTGGTAAACCATAAGTAGATTCACTAAGTGCTTTTTACCATTTCACTATGTAAATAAGTAGATGTAGTGACAGATATATAAGTAGGTATATAAGGAGATGTAGCAGTAGATATAGTTGTAGATGTAGCACCAGATGTTGTAGTAGTACTAGATGTGGTAGTATATATGTAAAAGTAGATGTACTAATAGGTCTAGTAGTGGATGTAGTAGTAAATTAAATACTCCATGGAGATATAAATGTAGTAGTAGACAAATTGATACCCCAGCCTTGCTGATGGCAAACTCACTTCTGAGGTACTTCCTGTACTTCTACTTCTCAGTCAACAAACTGACAACAGCGTGAAGCTGAGATAAACCGTAAACCTCTCAGCAGTAAAGCTGATTTTTGTTTTGAATCATCTTAATTCACCTGTATGGTTTCGAGCAGCTATAAAGTACATATGTATCACATGCTGTATGTATAACATTGATGTAAGATGCAGTTTGTCTTCTCCCTTTCATTCTACAGAGATATTTATCTGGTTGATGACAGGGAGCATCATGTAGTGCTCCACCACCCTGAAAGACCATAAAGAGCATAGCTGGACGAGGACCAAGAGGAGGCTGCCTGTTGACCTCTAGAAATGGTACCCGGTACACTGAACACAGTGGGACAGAACAATAACATTCAGAAACATTGATCTTTAGCATCTATCCTGTTTCACAATTCTGTCACAGATAGTTACTTTGTCCCATGGAAGATGTCTCTCGCAGCCAAAGAAAAGCCACGTAGTTCTACCCACCCTCTATGATGAAGACGATGTAGACATAATGGACAAAACAATATAAACACAGG
>JACXGI010020189.1:0-11338 GCA_016801175.1 Esox masquinongy | reverse complement strand
GGTTCTGACCCCAGGGCCGGGGAGAGGGGCGCTGGCGAGGCCCCCAATATGGCCGCGGTTCTTCGTGTGCTGGGGGCTCTCCACACGGCCCTGTCCCGCCAGGCCCTGCCACCCACCCTGATGGAGCAGGCCTTCCGCCAGCTCACCCACCTCCTCTCTGCCTCGGCCCTCAACAGCCTGCTGCTGCGCAAGGACATGTGCAGCTGGAGCCGTGGCCTGCAGATACGGTGAGAGGACATACTGGCAGAGACCTTATATATATATATATATATATATATATATATATGATAAAGCAGAGGAGCCTTAAAGGTGGCCTTTTGCATGTAGCATACCAAGCTATTGTTGACTCCAGTCGTCCTGCTCTGCTGTGGCTCTGCAGGTATAATGTCAGTCTGCTTGAGGAGTGGCTGCGGAGCCGGGAGCTACAAGCAGGGGGCGCCGTGGCCTTGTTGGAGCCTCTTATCCAGGCTACTCAGCTGCTGCAAGTGGGCAAGAAGACAGACGCTGATGCACAGGCCCTCGTTCACAGTTGCAATGCTCTGTCCACCCAGCAGGTGGTGCCCTTCTCACTGTTACTCCACTAATGCAATAGGTGTTTTTTTTTTTAAACTTGATAGGGTGAACAGGTCAATATCTTGGCTGTTTTTTTGCAATAGAATAAATCCTATATGGTTCTGTCAACACTTATCTTTGCTACAGCACCATGCACTTTCTGTATGTCCAACCGGTTTTGTTACAGAACATAGTTTCACTGGGATTAAATAACTGTTGGGCTCTTGTGCTTCAGATTGTGAAGATTCTGACCCTGTACACCCCTCACAGTGACCTAGAGGAGAGGGTAACACTCAATTTCATCCGCATAGTGCAGGTACAGTATCATACCACATACTATAGTGGATCATTTATCTTGTGTTAACTCCCTCACATGCTGTGTGAACTCCATAATGCCTTTTTTCCTTCTCTGTGGTTGGGTGATCTAATTACCAGTAGTTTGGTTTTGTTGCGGTCGTTAGGGTCTGCTGAAAGAGCGTTCAGGCGGTCAGGCTCCACAGCTGCTGCTGGATGTACGTCGTGTGTTCCCCGTCACGTTCCCCTACCTGCCGCCTTCGCCCATCCGTGCTGACCAGCTGGACATCCCAGACTCCCTCAAAATCTCCTTCCTGCGAAGGACCTGAGGGGAGCAAAACCCTCCCATGTCTTTCACTGGTGATTATTCTTATTTGGATGTTGCTGTCTGTTTTCCTGGAGGATGTACACTATATCTAAGTGTGAAAAATGTATGTGTTAAATAAAATGTGAATCATTACTGCTCTTCTGATTGAGCTGTTAGAATGGCCATCTGGATGTCTTTGTTTCTTCAGAATATTGATTAATGACAACATTTTTTCTTTACCAACAGTACAATTTCCTTATTTTTTTAGGCATCCTACATAACTGCCTTCCTGTATTGCCATCGAGAATAGTTAGTGCATTGGAAATGTGTGCTCAAAATATTGCGAAATATGTTCTAGACATCAGAATATTAATTGTATGGTGTAGATATAACTGAATGTTTCCCTCTGATCCTTAATGAACACTATGAAAAAGATTTTAAGATTTTCTCAATTTTATTGGAAGCAGAACCACAGCAATGCTGCAGCCACCAACCTCCACCCCGAATAAGAACAACCAGAATAAAAAAAAATTAGAAACATCTTCAGTATAAAAAAATTCTCATGCGAGTACTTTGTACCACTACACATCATCAGTAATATTTATATATTCACAAACCTCTGAAAAATAGAAAATAATATTAAAATATCAAAATAAAGACAACAACTGGCAAATATAACATCAAATAAATGCGTGCTGGCACAATAAATGTTTCCCATCATGCACTGCTTCCTATGTACAGGGCAGGCATCACTGTGTGCTCGTGTTTGAACACTGACCCAAAACGGACAGCTCGACAAACCCCTCAACCCTACTTGTCAGTTACTCAATGCTCTTGAACACGGCCCATGTGTACGCCTTTGGTGTGTCAGTGACAGTACATGCATGTTTATCTGGTTCTAACTGTATTTGTGCTTCTTCTATAACTCTGTATCATGCCTCCGTGCATTTCTGTATTACATGCCAACCTGAAAGGATGCGGTCTGCACACACTGAACATCTGAAAAGGAATGGTTTCTGTTTTAGGATTGAATTAGTGTCATTGTCAATAGCAATAAATAAGGTTTGTACCATTCCTTGCTACAGCTGCTATACCTTTATGTTACTATAATTACAGTACAACAGTCTGTCAGGCTGTGTATTCGTGGCCTATAGACTCCCATCTCCCATTGGAGATCCACGTCCAAATGAATGCCCATCCAATATCCAGCCACAGCATGATTCAAGTTCACTTAAGTAGCAGCTTCACTTCATTTAGTGTATAGATATTTTCAAATATTTTTGTTTGTGTTTGGTAGAGATGTACTATTTACAATGCCCACAACCATAAAGAGTATGTTATTCATCCCCTCAATTCAGTGCTCAATTCAGTCAAATCCACATTGCAGTATTTACGCAGTAGGGCTAGGATACATTTCACTTTTCAAAATATGAGGTGTGAGCACAGAATTTATATTGTAAAATATAGACACTGTGTAAACATTGCTATACAGGGTTTGAAAGAATTCCAGACAAAACCTGTTGACACTACTCCTCATGTTTAGCTGTTATCAGCTACTGGCCCGTAACCTGGGCCTTTTCAAAACAGCATTTACACCACTTGACCAAAACACTGTTGATAATAATGTAAACATTATAGGACTGATTAAAACCGACTGATCTACATAAAAATTGTACTGATTAGATGCATAGAGTTGTACAAGTTTAAATAGGGCAACCACATAAAAAATCTGTTGTATTTACAGTTTTAAGTGCTTTTCAGGGCGGGACCATTAGATAAACATAAGTTAATTGGCAAAGACAGCAACTTACAGTCTAAGTAGTTAGCTAAGCCTTGTCTATGTAACTGATACCTGGGGCTGATGGACTAAAACCTAAAGGGGATCTCCTGGTAGTATAGCAGTCAGGTGTAGCTCACAACCGTTGGTCCTGGAATGGTACTGGATACAGCCTAGTTACCATGTGCATTAAAAACTACTGACCAGTACCCAGGAGGCACCATGTGCATGCTTTCTGTGTGCCCTTCTAAATGTCCGAGCCATGCCACAGATGACGTTATGAGATTTACAAAACATGAGATGAACACATCAGCAAACGTTCACATACACATCCCTACTGGTCCTGTTCCCACAAAGCTATCTCAGTCACCTATGTATGGTAGGTCTCACTATTGGAGAGGGCAGGACTGGCACTGTAGCCCTTGAGGACAGGCCCTGTGTGTTCAGTCCCAGGACCAGACAGCCTGGTTAGAGGCCATCTTAGGTAAAAGGTAAAAAGTCATGTGTGCCTCCTTAGCAGAGAGGGTCACCTATGGCCTGACATCATTTGATAATATGTTGGTATAGTACCGCAAGTTTTAAGAAATGTCTTTGTTGTTTCTGCGTAACTGCTCTCCTCCACGCTGACAAATATTGATCAGAGAGTTGGAAGGAGGGACAGGAGGTTACTGTTTTCCAAGGCAAATACATTGAGCTCTGTTCATTCACCACTCTGCTAACAAAAACAATTAATTAAGACTTCCCGTTTGCTGAGTACTATACAGCCCACGGAATGTTTCTGATCAAACAAGCAATAAACCTTCCACTCCCCCAAGTAAAAGACACTTAGGACATTCAAATAATCTTCATCTACTACAGACTATGCATCCTTCATCTATATTGTGTGCTCTGCTCCTGATGGCTTTCTGTGATTTACACAATAAAACAAACAGGCAACACTGGTGAATACACAAGGTCAACATAATAACATCAAAGCATTCAGACAGTATTCACACATACAGACAGTATTCACACATACAGACAGTACATTCACACATACTGACAGTATATACATGCATACAGACAGTATATACATGCGTACAGACAGTATTCATGGACATGGCCTATAGCCATGTTCACAGATTGCACCTCCATCACTCGGTCACGCCGTTGCCTAGACCCTAACATTATAAGACACTGCAGCCATATAGATGACCACAAGTTGGGGCAAATTAATTGAAACCGGGGCTAATTACCATTTAGCCCTTGTTTTACTACACTATAGGCGCTTGGAAATACGAAGACATTGCTACAGTAGGCTAATATTTAGTTGCAAACAACGTTGCCGTCATCTTGATGTCATCAAATATACTTTGACAAATGGCAGTAGACTCCACTTAATATGAATTAGCCAGCTAAAGGGGCACTGTGTAGAATCCTGTGTCTAACGTTTACAAGACTGAATTTAAACAATAACACAACATTTCTCTTCCCCCTTTTCCCTTACTTTCCTTACAGATAGTACAGCAATGTATGAGGACACTACAAGTCAATCCAACCTGACCGGAGGACCAATGAGAAAGTTTAAATGGAGATTATCTCAGGCATTAGGAAAAATTTAGTAGAAAAAAATATTAATTTATTAATATTATTGTCTTATATCTCATATTTATTGTCTTATGGTCAATTATGCAAGTAGTACAGTAGAAATTGTACATAGGGCCCCTTTAACGTTTTACTGCACCTAAAATCTTCTTCATGACATCAAAATGATGATCAAAGGTTTAGCTCGTAATTATTTGAATTCTTTAGAGGCGCTAACGTGTTTTCAAGTCTTAGTAATGCACTTCGGACCAAATCTTCCTCAGCTCCCATTGCGAAGAATTCTCAGTTGGTCATCCCCAAAAGGAATGTTCATAACAGTATTGACGTAACATACAATCTATGAATACACATACAGACAGTATACACACATACAGAAAGTATATATACACACACACTCATTGATATTTTTCTCTTGATCAAACGTACACCAACAAACACACTGATGAATCACAGTGCTGCAAGGCTTGTCTTCATCAGGTAGTTCTCACTATGTACAGAAGACAGACAGCAGGGTTGACAGGACAAGGCATTTGAGGGTTTCAGGCAGTGTGCTCTGTAACAGGGTAAACATACTTAGAGACAGACAGAGACATGTGGACAAAGACACTCTTTCTAGAGTAAAGTCTCATAGTCTTTAAATATACCATCTATAGGCCAATAATATCCTTCTATTAAATACACATATAATCTATAATATATGTAATAGTTATATATATATATATATATATAAACATTTAAATCCATATTCCAAATAGTCCAGCCTGCTGTCCTGTAAATATTTCATGGGGAAATGAGAAAATATTCAGAATTTAACCTATATTGAACAACTCACTGAAATAGTATGACAAACCAATGTGTAAACCTGACTGTTTGGAATGTACCCAGTTGGCCCTGTTGACTTGTGCTCAGGACTTGACTTGGCATAATGTTATTGATTGATCCATGGGCACAATTATAGTCTATACGAAGGAAGGCAAGGTGTAGGTAATGTAATAGATGAGTTCAAGAGCTTCAAAGCTACAAGAACATTATTTCCCGGACCATTTAGATGCCTATGCAGTGAACTATTTGATGTTGTCAATTTACAGTTCAACTATGTATATTTGTAGTTCAAATGTCAATGGATAATAGAATTGGCCTACTATGCTATAGCAAATGGACAGAGGGAGAGAAATAAAGAAAGCAAAAATATACTATTAATTAGATTATGTGGATCTGTTGTAATATATTGGCCAGTTTTGTGTTTTTATTCTGTGTATTATCAAATTATCTATCGTAGTCAAAATAAAGAAATTGGTGCTCTCAAGACAACTGTGGCACGTCCTGTAGATTGTATCGTATGTCCTCTGCAATGAGTAATATGTACAATGTTGTAGTCATGAACTGTTTCTCTGTGCTTGAACTCTACAACATCAGAGCAGTGGTTTTGCTTGCAGCCAGTCGGTAGAAGGTTCTTCTAGACTGACGATGGCGTCGAGCAAACAGCTCCCTCTCTCATCCGCGGCCCTCCTCAGGGGAACGCTGGTCGGACTTGAGCTTGACGAATTCCTTTGCCACGTCGTCGTTGTTGCGTTGGGACAGGATGCGAAGGACGGTCAGGCCCGTCTCATCCATGTGGATACGTTTACCAAGGGGCAGCCAGCATGCCACGCTGCCCCTAGAGGCCATGTCCTTCAACTGCAATACGGCCATGCCCACTGTGCGGTCCTCCCGGGCGAAACAGTAATCTTTCACACACACCTGCAACTCGTAACACTCCGTGCCCACTTCATTACTGAGCGTGCTGCAGGGGAAACGGACAGAGACATGTCTCAGAGTCAACGCCTCAACACACATTCCACCACTTTGGTGTGTCAAACTGTCATAAACAGATAGGATTAGCATTCTTAAAACCGGCAGAAATAGAAATACATGTCTGCATGCCCAGTCACTGGCATCCCGTCTCGTGTCTTTGCTTTTCCCTGTGACAACATAGATAAGTGTGTGTTATAGATAGATAAGTGCGTGTTATAGATGTGTATACACGGTACCAGTCAAATGTTTGGACACCAACTAATTCAAGGGTATTTCTTTATTTTTACTATTTTCCAAACTGTACAATAATGGTGAAGACATCAAAACTATGAAATCATATGGAAAAAAAACATGGAATCACGTAGTGACCAAAAAAGTGTTTGGTGTTGTTTTTTGGTCACAAAAAAGTGACCAAAAAACAAATCAAATACATTTTATTTTAGATTCTTTTTAGTTGCCACCCTTTTCCTTGTCGACAGCATTGCACACTCTTGGCATTCTCTCAACCAGCTTCATAGGTACTACATGATTCCATATGTTTTATTTCATAGTTTTGTGGAGAATTGCAAAACTATATAAATACATTTGAATCGTTAGATGAGTCAAAACGTTTGGCTGGTACTGTGTAAATAAAGTGGCACAGAGGCCCTGATTTCTGCATCAGCATCAGCCCACTGCCCCGTGTGAACCGACTGACAATGACAAATGCAGCTCAGTAGGTTTGCCTAGATGAGGCACACCTGCGCCTGATTAGGTCTCGTTTAAGAGCAGAGAGGAGCCCAGAGAAGCAAGAAGAAACGAATCAGAGTGCCAAAAGGAGAAGACTGGGACCCCGTCAGTATATTCAATACATCAAACTATGATATCAGCATGATTGCAAGATGCTTAGTACAACTGACGCCAGACTGTAATACTCACTATGTGAATGTTTCATTGTATTTCGGGGCATAGCTGTTGTTCTTGGACTTGGTGGCATATTTCCTCTTCTTATCAGCCAGATGAGGACCGATGATGTAGATCTCCACGAAGGGTCTGAACACCCCTGTGGTCTGCCACCTCAGGTCATTGGCAGCCACCACTGAGACACAGCGGGAACAAGGGATTTATCAGCAATATTTTTACGCACCACCAAACAAAGCCTTTGGCGCACTGAGGTTACGAGTTATGCCATGAAAACACATTTTAAAACATGGTGAAATGAACTATCTTACAGAATTGAGTGGACACAGACCTTTGACTGTGACTTTGTGCTCTCCAGTGTTGGGGTGGGTGAAGATCTCCACGTGGATCGACACCTCTCCAACAGCATCATCCACACCAGTGCCTGACAGAACAGGGACAAGAGACACAAATTAAACCTCTGTGGCCTACAGAGTGGCTTCTCTCACGACCCCTGCAGGTAGGCCAACACTATATCCAAAATACCTTCCCTTTTGCCCATGCTTACTTCGTGACAGTACAGCTGTTATAGACTGTTATAGACTGTGTATTCTGGCAGAAGTAACCGTGCATTGGTAAAGATTGGCAAAACACAACAGGGCTTGAGAGACAGTATCTGGCACTGTGGTTGGAGGGAAACAATCAGAAAATGCAGCTATGAGTAGTTTTTGATGGAATATGCAGTTTTGGGCTAAATACTGTCGACGCAAAAAACATTTTATATAAAGTGCAAAGGACAATGTCATTCATCCACTCATAGCTGCTTTGTGACTCTGCTTGCCCAGACCCAGGGGGAGGAGCCTGTCCAGGGGGCACTGGGGAGGTCATTCAGGGTAGGCCAGTGGAGAGAGAGGAGGTTATTGTTGTCCCTCTCCTGCTGTTGGGCAGAGCAGGCAAGTAACATGCTGAAATTGCACCAGTCCATTCTTTCCTAAAACCTTTGCCCAGAGCAAGCATGGAAAGTAGAGGGACCTTGCTGAGGGTGCAGTCCAGCAGTGGCCCGGCCACTCAGGCCCAGTCACATGTATCCTGAGGCGGGGTGTACACATGTCTATAGAGTGCTTGTCATTTGGAGACTGTAGCTCTATTTTGCACAGAAAGCCAACAGGATTTGAGCTGCACTCAAACACAGCATGTGTGCACCCGTCTCCGCAACACAGGAAAGCCCCTCCTTGGGCCCATGGCTTGGGGTCATTGATCCATGCTGCTAGGTATGGGGGTGCTCAGGTTTAGGGGACACATGCAGGATCCTCTAGGGGGCTCCAGTCAGGCACGGATAACGTTTGTCTGGGAGGGAGAAGGGGCAATGGCGGAAACTGTAGGTAGGTTGTCTGACTGACTTTCCCTCCCGGAAATGTGATGTAAGTTTTCGATTATTTAGGTCTGTATATGTTTTTATCGGGGATGACCGAACATAGTTTGTGTGAAGGTGAGTAACTTTGCGTGAGGAAGAGGTACCATGAAAGCTTGAAGTGGGACTCCCTGTGAGAGCAAATGTTCCCTTGATCATAATGCCTGTCACTCTAACCGAGGCTGTGTGTGCGTGCGTGCACGTACATGAGCAGTGGGAATGTAAGCCTCTGAAAAGAGACAAGTCCCTGAGCAATGACGCACACTGACAGAGTGCACCACCACACCCCAGGGAACACTGCTGATTGGACGATTCAGTGTGGGAGGGGCAACTGGAGCATCCTATCATGGCTGGAGGAACCTGCTCTGGAAAAGGGCCAACTGGCCCCTGGTGGGATGGTGGAGGCGTTGTGTGTTTAGAGAGGACTGTGATATGGCAGAAAGTCAGCGAGCCCTTCCAGACAAACCAAGCCACTCGTGATCACCATCATCATCATCTATCAGTCAGGATAGAGGAAGAAAAACAAAACACACACAAAAAGGAAACGTCCAAGTCCGTAGTTGCAAGAGACAGACCCTGTGGTTCAAAGCCGCCTTAACACCCATTCACCCAGTCACTCAACACGGCTACATCTGTCTGACTCACTCTACTCACACACTCTGGCACGGCCGGTACAGACATAAGCCATGGGTCTTCTCCTATGAACAACACTGGCAACTCTGACGGAGTGCGGCTCTTTACAGCCGCTGGTTTCCTTGGTCCAACATGCCTTAGTGGTTTCTGCTCATACATACTGGGTATGTATACGCAGCACATATCGTCCATCATATGAGCGTACTGTGGGTCACGCACACGCACACGCATACAATGTCCTCCATGTCCCGCTCCCGGTGGCGCAGATGTGTGATGTGTGTGTGCATGCTGTCGGTAAGAGCCGTGTGTGTGTGTGTGTGTGTGTGTTGGAATGAGTTTAAGGTTGAGCAGGCAGGAGGGGAGGTCAGAGGAGGCTTATGGAGGTGGAAGTCTGGGGTTTTGGAGCCCCGGTGTTTCCAGGCCCTTCTCATCCACATACCCTTCTCTGGGTACACATCCTCATTAGTCGTGAACCTCACCCCCTTTCCGTTGAAAACTAGCGGCCAGAGGGGGACGAGGAAGAAGGACAGAGAAAATATGAGACACAGAGAAATATAAAAGAATTGCAGACGTAGAACTGACGTTATCTTTCAATTATATACAGTGACAACATTCACTACATTCAAAAAGTTGCGTTTCCTGCCATAGGCAGAGCAACAGTTACATGAGGACACAGAGGTCCGGACTAATGGAATTAGGTTGATCAACAAACATTTCCATATAAACCTAAAGATAAAGCCTTGCATTGATATTTTTCCATTTGTCTTGCTTTTGACAGCAGAACTATGCACCAGGTCAAGGTCTGATGTGCAAACACTGTCTACTCATTGTGCTGATATAATCAAATGTTCCTGTAGGCCTAGCGTTGGCCATTCAGATGTCTACACAGCTTTCTGTGGTCAAGTGAAAATCAAAAGTGACACTGAGATTTCAAAAGTTTTAAAAGGACGACTAAAGAGTGACGGTCAGCGAATACTGTAAAGACCTGCTGTATGTTGTTTTATCCAACGCATTTATTAGAATCCTGAAATAGACTACTCCCTCTTCTCTCCCCATGATAGTTTATATATATATTTTATATATATGTATATATAAATATAGGGGGGGGGGTGGAGGCATGGTGACGATGACACTTTCTTGCTCTCCCTGCCCTCCAATGAGAATGTCCATCAAATGCAACCACCATCAGTCCATTAAAATAAGGATTTTTTAAAGTGACTTAAATGTACTCACTCTGCTGTGCCTCAGAACCTCAAATGATATGTAAGGGTTACAGTAATATAATATATAAAGAGTTATTGACTTTATCCAATGAATTCATTACCACTGTCTGAAGCTGATGCTACATGTCAGTGTGAAAACTTTCTAAAATATTTCAAATATAGAGCTTTAAACACTATCCTAACGGTAATTATGATACACCAAGTGGACCTGTTATTGTCATTATTCATTAAAGGAAACTGAGAAAAGACAAAAACAGTCCTAACGATGTCTAAAAGACTGAATAGATGGACTTCTACCTCTAACGAGAGTAAACTGCAGGAACCAGGGAAGACAGAGAGGCAGGTGAAACAGACAGAAAATAGAAAAGAGAGTGAGAAGAGAGAGGCAGTGATATAGACAGAGGGCATGTGGACAGACAGCCTACCTTGTGCATTCTGAGTTGAAACAAAGGTCTTGATGAGTTTGTCTGTGGCCTGGGTGTAGAGGGACAGGGCATAGTGTAGTGACAGCAGGTCAGGACTCTTCTCCAGGAAGGTCTTCTTCAGACCCACCCCGCCAGCATGAAAGTATTGCTGCAGTAGGACAGAACGATGATTCCTTCAGACAACAGATGATTCAATTCTAGGATGTAGTATGTTGACCATGTCTTAGAAGACCCACAGCTCATATGTCTCTGAAATTATGTACACTACCATTCAAAAGTTTGGGGTCACATAGAAATGTCCAAAGTTTTTGAAAATAACATCAAATTGATCAGAAATACAGTGTAGACATGGTTAATGTTGTAAATGACTATTGCAACTATTCCAGTCCATTCTCGTGCTGAGAAATGAATGCTATTCCCAGCGAGAAATTGCCTTAAATTCACAGAACAAGAATAGAC
>JACXGI010020188.1:0-11344 GCA_016801175.1 Esox masquinongy | reverse complement strand
AGGCCTTCTTGAAACAAGGCTCACGGAGGCCTTCTTGACTCCAGCAGGAGGCCAATCCTCTGGACATCTCCAGCCAAAAACACAAATACTTGCCACAAGAAATGTGTTTAGGTCATTTGGAAAACAGTATGCCGACCAAAGCCCTACTGCGACCAACCAGGCACACCAAGTCAGTAGTGCCAAAAGCTAACTGATGACAAATACAGCAGCCAATAGGTCACTGCCATTAAATTCCATGGTCACCCTCACCAAGGCCAGTGGTGGAATGGTTGATGTTCAGGCTTATGTGCAGTGGCCTGGAGAGAAAATTGCGTTCCTGCCAACTCAGTGCTTTACGACAACTCCACTCCACTTATATACTTAAATATGCTGTTTATTTTTAGAAAACCTTTGTCGCTGTAAAACAAGTCTTAGTCTAAAAGAGGTCCTCCAGTCCATTCATTCGGTTAAGTGTGTGTGAACCATGAATGTGCAGAAAGTGCTAAACCTCTTACACAAGCAGAAACCTCACAGAACAACACGGGGAGAGAGAGACTAGCGCTTTCATGTTGGTGCGGCCAGATACGTCTCCCCAAAAACACTCCCACTTAAACGGACCTCTCTCCCTCCATCTAAGCCTTAGATTGATGAACACTGAAAATAAACGGATTGCATTACAAACGATTGTGTAATCTAAAGTTATCAAAGGTTTTTGTGTGATTAGGCCTGCTATTCATTGTGCTCACCTGTGATCTACTGCAGCCCCGGAAGACTTGGAAAGAAATCATCCGTATATAAAAAGTTTAAAAAAAACGTCCAGACAAGAATAGCAAAAAAAACGGAAGCATGAATTATCAGTGCCAACAGCAGTGGGGGGAGAAAGTGACACTCACGTTTCTAACGGGCTCAGACAGACCTGCATTGAAGTATGAATGTCGTGGCTCATTTTACAATGGTCAAAATAACTGTATGAAAATCTTATTTTTTTGTGATCAAATGTTTTTATTGTATGCTCAATCATCATACAAATCATAACTGCATCATTATAGCATGTCCATTATTGAAAAAACAATGAAACTGATTCAGTCATTGAAACATTCCAGATACAATGCTTCCTAACATGCAACAATAGATGCTACTCTAAATCTATTCCACATAAAGAATAAAAATAAATAAAAAATTATATAATAATAAAAAAAATTATAACACAATGAAAGAGTAAACTTAATCATTATTCCTACACCCCCCCCATCCCACCCGAGTGACCCGTATATACATATATATACACATCTACTATAAACCACTCCCTACAACAAAGACTTTATATGTTCCACTGTATTAAACCAAAGGTTAATGTTCTTTCATTAGCACTGTGAATTCTAGCAGTTGACAATTCTAAGTATACAATATCAAGAAAAGTAAAAACACACAGATGCCATGTTAGTGCATGGAGAGGCTTCCTCAACAGGTGTTTAATTCAATATAGGAATTAAACACCAGGTTATATCATTACTAGGATCTATCCCTTTAGGAATTAAACACCAGGTTACATCACTACTAGGATCTATCCCTTTAGGAATTAAACACCAGGTTACATCATTACTAGGATCTATCCCTATAGGAATTAAACACCAGGTTACATCATTACTAGGATCTATCCCTATAGGAATTAAACACCAGGTTACATCATTACTAGGATCTATCCATATAGGAATTAAACACCAGGTTACATCATTACTAGGATATATCCATCTAGGAATTAAACACCAGGTAACATCATTACTAGGATCTATCCCTATAGGAATTAAACACCAGGTAACATCATTACTAGGATCTATCCATATAGGAATTAAACACCAGATTACATCATTACTAGGATCTATCCCTATAGGAATTAAACACCAGGTTACATCATTACTAGGATCTATCCCTATAGGAATTAAACACCAGGTTACATCATTACTAGGATCTATCCCTATAGGAATTAAACACCAGGTTACATCATTACTAGGATCTATCCATATGGGAATAACTCGTAACACAAAAGCCCAGTGATAAAATTTTAAATTTGGAACACCCAATCCACCAACAGATTTGGGTCTATGTAATGTCGATAGCTTGATTCGTGGTCTTTTTCTATTCCAAATAAAAGTAGATATCGCACTATGAAGCTTATCCCAATATCCTAAAACTGGACATAAAGGAATCATAGGGCTTACAAAATGAATACGAGGCAACACATTCATTTTAATGATAGTGATTCGAGACTAGAAAGATAGTGGTGACTGCGTCCATCTATTTAAATCAGATTGAACCTTATTTAAAAAATGTGTGTGTTTCTTTGTGACAAATGTTTGTAGACTGTTGTAAATATCAATACCGAGATATCTAAAATGTTCAACACAGGGTATGCCAGCTATCTCAGTGTCATTAAATTTTTTGAGGGGAAGCAAGGCAGATTTTTGCCAGTTAATTTTATATCCAGAAAAAACACCAAATAGCAAATAACTCAAGTACTAATGGTAGACATTATGGAGTGTTTTCTAAGAACAAAAGGATGTCATCTGCAAATGATGAAATATGATGTGGTTCATCATTAATTGTGATAGGCTTAATCATGTTTGATTGTCGTACTGCTTGTTCAAGAGGCTCCAATGTAAGAATAAAAAGTAAGTTAGATAAAGGATCGCCCTGTCTAGCTGATCTAGAAATTGAAAAGAAAGGTGAGCAGGTGGTCCCAGTCATTACTGATGCACCGGATTCAGCATACAGAACCCTAATCAAATCTATAAATTTAGGCCCCACACCAAAATGGGCTAGTACCATCATATGTAATCCCACTCTAACCTGTCAAAGGCCTTTTTTTGGCATCCAATGACAGAACAGAATGGGAATCACTCATATCCAGCACAGGGTGTATCACATGTAACAGTCTTCTTAAATTATCTGAAACCAGACGACCTTTAACAAATCCTGTTTGATCTCTGTGTATTAGTTTAATCAAACACCTGTTTAAATGACTTGCTAGAACTTTAGAAAATAACTTTATATCTGAATGAATATGCGACAAAGGACGATAACTAGAACACAATAAAGGATCTTTCTCTTTTTTTAATAACAATGAGATAAGAGCTGCATTTCTCCTTTTGCCAAAATAACCTCTGTTAACTGAAACATTAATCATATTAAACAATAAAGGACCAACTTCTTTCCAAAAAAATAAATACAAATCAATCAAATAAAAATGTTGAATTACTACCAGGACTGCCCCCCTCACAGGTAAGCTTTCACTTTTCATAATGATTTTTTTTTATAATTATGTTTTGCGCAAACATTGCTCTGGTGGGTTAGACTGAATCAAAGCTCTACTGAGTTGTTGTAAAATCTGGGGATCCACCTGGGCACATGAAGTGAGCAACGCCTTGTGGGTAGCAGAAATCCTCAATAATCCACAACAGGCTTGCATGAAAACCTGGGTCGCCACTAGCACCTCTTACATTAGAGATTTGGAAGAGTAAGTTTGACAGTATCTCTTACCAAGTTGGCCATCGAGATTTTGAAATATCCAGTTGGATTTCTAAATGTAACGTTATGATTCTGAACCATTTTGGTAGAGATTAGAGGTATGGGTAGAATTGTAGGAAGCCATATATAATAGTGTTGAGCCAACACTGGTTTTGCTTGGAACAGCGTTGGTCATGATTGCAAAGACACCTGAATGCCTGTTAGAGAAACGAACAGGAAATGTTTGTTTACCATATGACAAGTCACTGGGGAATGGAATTCCCACACAACTTGTGACAATAGGAATAGCCTTGACACAAAAGTGCCACATCATAGTGCAACCAATCCCACAATGCAAGGGATCAATCAGGAGAGATTTCTTTGAAACACGTCAGAGTCAGCCCTACTAGACAGGTAGTTTGCAGAGCGATGTGTGATAAAGTCTCAAAGCAGACACGTCTCAAAGCAGACTCCAATGGCTGCTGGTAATTTGACTCTGTAAAGGCCAGGGTGTTGGTTGAATGCTGCTCGGAGTCCACTGAGCCTTCCTACCTTTCAGAGCCAAGACAAGATTCTATTCTGAACTTTTGAGAGCTGGTCTTCCATATCAACAAGATATGATAGTGTAGTAAAAAAAAGACAAAGACAAAGCCAAGAACCCCAAGCGAGTAGGGAAGGTGGAAAAGTGTTCACTGGGCTGGAGCCAGAGACAACAACACTATGAGATTGAACAAAGAAGTGGCTGTAAAAATGCAGAACATCTTGACCTTGAAAGAGCACAGATTACAAGCATTTATACATTAACTGTTTATGGCATATGTGTATGTATAAATAATTTACACCCTTTGTGAGCTAAAGCTGATTGGGAGCAAACATCTATTATTTCTATTAAGCTGGCTTTACTAAACTCTGTTTCTGTTAAGAAAAGGTACATTAATGAGAGTACCAATGCTCAGTTTATGGAAGCCATAGCTATCTCTCCAACAGTAAGTGCTGAGTCAGTTGATGTACTCCTGGATAATTTTAATGCCAAAATATTGAATGTCATGGATCGTGTTGCTCTGGTAAAGGTAAAAAAAACTATGAGCAAATTATGAGTGAACCACCATGATGGTAAGCACCCTGAAAAGAGAATATAGGAAAGCGGAACGTAAGCAGAGGAAAACTAAACTTCAAATCCACTGTGACATCTATAAACAATGAGTCACCCAGGGCCAGACAGCAACATTTATCGAGAATGATCAACAAGAATATCAACAATACCCGCACTCTATTTGTCATGGTCGACAAACTTACAAACCCAATAAAGCAGATAGCATCAGAACTCATGTCCACTGTGAAATGTAATGAATTTGCGTGTTTCTTTAGTGAAGTATTAGACGGACCATCAGAACTACACAGTCTAACAAGGACACTGTACCGTCACCACGACCACCAAGACATAACTTGGTTATTATGTCACAATTTAATACAATTGATCAAAAATCCCTAGAAGAAACAGTTCTCTTAAAGCTTCTACATGTTGTTTAGACACACTGCCATCTGACTTTTGAAAAATTATTTTGAACTCTATAACAATGGATCTACAGCAAATAGTTAATGGCTCTCTGCAATCAGGCATTTTCCCAACGTCTCTAAAAACAGCTGCCATTAAGCCCCTATTAAAAAAGAGAACACTGAATGCATTGATATTGAACAACTATCTTGAACAAATATATATATTGAACAAATCTCTCTTTTATAGCCAAGATCATTGAGAAGCTTGTCTTCAATCAACTCAGCAATGTTGTGAACTCAAGCGGTCTCTTAGACAAATTTCAATCAGGCTTCTGACCTCACCACAGTACTGAAACGGCCCTGATTAAAGTTTTAAATGATATACGGCTGAATACTGACTCAGATAAAATAACAGTTCTGGTTCTATTAGATCTCAGTGCAGCATTTGACACTGTAGATCATAGAACACATCTAGACATGCTGGAAAATTGGGTAGGAGTCTCTGGGACAGTCCTTAATTGGTTCAGATCTTATTTAGATCTTATTTAGATAGAGTTACTTTGTCACTTTTGGCAATCATGAATCTCATAGGGTGGCTATGACATCCAGAGTTCCCAAGAGATCAGTTCTCGGACCGCTTCTGTTCAATCTCTATATGCTACCACTGGGCCAAATTCTACAGAACAACAACATTAACTACCATAACTATGTAGATGATGCTCAAATATACATGGCTCTCGAACCGTATGACAACAGCTCAATAGACTCACTGTGTCACTATGTAGAGCACATAAATACCTGGATGAACCAAAATTTTCTACTATTAAACCAAGGTAAAACAGAGATTATTGTGTTTGGCAACAAAAGTAAGAGAACAAGTATAAGTAAAGAGCTGTATTCTCGGCCCCTAAAAACCATGGACCAAGTGCGTAATCTTGGTGTTCTGATAGACAGTGATATCAAAGCGGTCACCAAAACAGCATTCTGTCATATTAAAAATACAGCCAGAATCAAGGGCTTGGTGTCCCAAAAAGACCAAGAGAAGCTCGTCCATGCTTTTATCTCTAGTAGGGTTGACTACTGTAATGGCCTCTTAACTGGACTCCCCAAAAAGACTGTAGCTCATTCAGAATGCTGCTGCTAGAATGTTAACCAGGACCAAGAGAACAGAGCACATCACTCCGGTTCTTAAATCTTTGCACTGGCTTCTGGTCAGTTACAGAATAGATTTTAAAGTGGTGCTTTTAGTCTATAAATCACTGAGTGGTTTAGGCCCCAAATACATTTCTGATTTGTTTGAAGAATATAAACCGAGCAGGGCTCTTAGATCCATGAACACAGGTCAGCTAATAGAGCCCAGATTCCAAACTAAACATGGTCAAGCTATGTTTTAGCATTTATGCTGCACACAACTGGAATAAACTAGTAGAAGATCTTAGACATGCTCCAAATGGATACATTTTTAAATCCAGGTTAAAAACTCTTCTCTTTTCACGTGCCTATGACTGAGCGCTTAAACTTAACCACACTTTTTTCATTGGGTTTTATTCTATTTTCTTATTCGATGTTTTATTATTATGATGTATTTTTATATTTCTCTCTTTCTTTGATTCAATGTTTTATTATTTCGTTGTTATTCTATTTCTATTTTGCTATGTTTTACCAATCGTTTTTCTGTAATGCAAGTCTGGTGCTATCAGAGGAATAATCTCTGTGTAAATGTAACGATCTGGTGATGACGGATAATGCAAGTTCTTGTACTGCTGTTTAGACATCGATGTAGGGTATTATCTCACAAAAGGACTGACGAGTTTATCCAAGCGCTGGAGAGCGAGGATTGAGATACCGGGGTGGTTCAGTAAACAGTTCAGGGAACTGTAATTCATCGAGGATGAATATTAAATGCATGTAGAGACATGACATAAATGTCCCCCTGGAGACAGCCGGGTAAGACATCGATGCAGAGATTATCTCACAAACGGACCGACGGGTTCATCCAAGCGCTGGAGTGCAAGGATTGAGATGCCGGGGTGGAGAGTCCCTCTGGAGGGTGGTTAGAGAATTTTAACAATCTGACCTTTTTATTCTATTGCATTTGTATGTATTTATTTATAATGATTACAGAAATCACCCAAATGGCCCTGATCAAAAGTTTACATACCCTTGAATGTTTGGCCTTGTTACAGACACACACAGGTGAAAATGGCAATTAAAGGTGAATTTCCCACACCTGTGGGTTTTTAAATTGCAATTAGTGTCTGTGTATAAATAGTTAATGAGTTTGTTAGCTCTCACGTGGATGCACTGAGCAGGCTAGATACTGAGACATGGGGAGCAGAAAAGAACTGTCAAAAGACTTGCGTAACAAGGTAATGGAACTTTATAAAGATGGAAAAGGATATAAAAAGATATCCAAAGCCTTGCAAATGCCAATCAGTACTGTTTAATCACTTATTAAAAAGTGGAAAATTTGAGAATCTCTTGATACCAAGCCAAGGACAGGTAGACCAAGAAAGATTTCAGCCAAAACTGCCCGAAGAATTGTTCAGGCTAAAAAGAAAAACCCACAGGTAACCTTAGGAGAAATACAGGCTGTTCTGGAAAAAGATGGTGTGGTTGTTTCAAGGACCAGAAAACGATGATACTTGAACAAAAATGAGCTGCATGGTCAACTTGCCAGAAAGAAGCCTTTACTGTGCCAAAGCCACAAAAAAGCCCGGTTACAATATGCCCGACAACACCTTGACAAGCCTCACATCTTCTGGGACACTGTAATTTGGAGTGACGAGACCAAAATAGAGCTTTCACAACCACCACCATGCTTCTCCACTGTGAGGCATGGTGGTGGCTCACTAATGTTTTGGGGGTGTGTGAGCTCTAAAGGCACGGGGAATCTTGTGAAAATGTATGGCAAGGTGAATGCAGCATGTTATCAGAAAATACTGGCAGACAATTTGTATTCTTCTGCACGAAAGCTGCGCATGGGATGCTCTTGGACTTTCCAGCACAACAATGACCCTAAGCACAAGGCCAACTTGACCCTCCAGTGGTTACAGCAGAAAAAGGTAAAGGTTCTAAAGTGGCCATCACAGTCTCTTGACCTTAATATCATCGAGCCACTTTGGAGAGATCTCAAACGTGCGGTTCATGCAAGATGACCAAAGACTTTGCATCACCTGGAGGCATTTTGCCAAGACGAATGGGCAGCTATACCACCTGCAAGAATTCAGGGCCTCATAGACAACTGTTACAAAAGACTGCACGCTGTCATTGATGCTAAAAGGGGCAATACACAGTATTAAGAACTAAGGGTATGCAGACTTTTGAACAGAGGTGAGTTCATTTTTTTCTTTGTTGCCATGTCTTGTTTTATGACTGTTCCATTCTGTTATGACCTACAGTTGAATGTGAAATCCCATAAGAAATAAAAGACGTGTTTTGCCTGCTCACTCATGTTTTCTTTACAAATGGTACATATATTACCAATTCTCCAAGGGTATGCAAACTTTTGAGCATAACTGTACACAAACGATGGAGACTCCTAATTTAAACAATGTTGACCCCTGTACAGGTACGTTTTGCTGGTTCTATTAGTCATAGAATATACTGCACAATATACAAAAAAACATAAGTATAGATCTGTATTACAGCCCTAATAGAGGCTCATGGGACACACCTTCAATAGAGTGTGTGTGTGTGTGTGTGTGTGTGTGTGAGTGTGAGTGTGTTCTCAGGGGGACCAACAACTTCAACAAAGAACTCTTTGGATGAATCTGAAAATTCCATGGTTAGCTAGAAATTCCATGGGGTCATAGCCAGGTTGAAAGGAGTGTGTCTGTTATCTATACCACTGATCACACCCTGTCTGTGGCTGACTTTTACTTCCTTTACGTCATTCCATCTGCAAAATGTTTTGAGCATCGTTAGAATGTGTGCTACCTGCTCAAATTATGGTTAAATACAAAGCCAGGAGACATACACTGATATTTGCTCACACCAAAGTTGGCTGCATCCAAATAGCTTATTCCTGGGTAGCAGGAGATTATTAGCTCCACAAAGGGAGACAGTGTTCATTTATCAATTGACAGGTCAGATAACAAGAGCAAGGTCACTCTCCAGTTACCAATATGTTCTTGTTTGAACAAAAGGTTGTGGATTGGCTATGTGGTTAACTGAAGATCAGATAGCAAGGTCGCTCTCCAGTTACCAATGTTCACGTGGGGACGTTGGCGGTTGGTCAAATACTGTGAATCAGACTTTTTCACGCTTTGCTCTTATGGTTCAACTGAAAATTAAACATGAGGGTTGGGCCAGGTATTGTTTCCCTCCTGACTGGCCGGAACTTCCATGTTCTCAATATTTCCCCAATATGAACGGATAAATCCTTCACACAATCAGGAAAGTCTGATCATTGTTCAGGTTATAATATCCCCTAGATAATGGTCCAGCCTACAACATGCTTTGGTTTGGTTTGGTTCGCTGGTTTTCTCGAGATAGGGCATCTCACTGGTTTAATTGGGATTTTCCCAAATTAACCAACTACAACAGCTATCAATCACTAATACAGTTATCAACCACTACTACAGCCATCAACCACTACTACAGCTATCATTTTTATACCATTTGGATCTTTAAGAGGGACCAAGTTGGCCTGTATCACTTCTGCTGACACAGTGACTTCCTGTAAGGGTTAAGTGTATGAAGCAAGATGAAGGGTTTGATAATGAATGGTTTACTGTGGAAAGGAATATTAATACTGTACACATACAGCCCTGGAAAAAATTAAGAGACCACTGCACCTTTTTCTTTCCTTTCCAAAAAAGTCAAAAAGGTTTTGAGTGAGGAACAGAAGCGTTCAATTTGCAGTGGTCTCTTAATTTTAACCCTTCTGTTCCTCACTGAAAACCTTCCTTTTTGACTTTTTTGGTCGAAACTGAGAAATTTTATTGGTTTTGAAAAAAAACATGCCTGTTTTGAATTTGATGCCAGCAACACGTGTCAAAAAAGTTGGGACAGGAGAATCTTCACCATTACGTTTCATCACCTCTTCTTTTAACAACACTCGTTTGCGAACAGAAGAGACTGATTGCTTTGCGAACAGAAGAGAAGTTTTGAAAATGGAATGTTGTCCCATTCTTGCTTAATATAGGATTGCAGCTGCTCAACAGTTTGGGATCTCCTTTGCTGTATTTGTCATTTCATAATTGTGGACAGGTCTGGACTGCAGTCAGGCCATTTTAGCACCCGGACTCTTTTACTACAGAGCCATACTGTTGTGATACGTGCAGAATGTGGTTTGGCATTGTCCTGTTGAAATAAGCCTTCCCTGAAAAAGACATTGTCTTACGGCAGCATATGTTGCTCCAAAACCTGTATATATTGTTCAGCATTTATGGTGCCTTTACAGAAGTGCAAGTCACTCATGCCATGTGCACTAATGCACCCCCATACCATCGTGGACGCTGGCTTTTGCATTGTGCGCTGATCAGGGGCGTAGGTTTCATTATACATGAGTGGGATATGTCCCCCCCACTTTTTGAAAATGGCACTTTGTCTCCCCCACTTTTTATCAACACAACTCTTATTATAAAAGCTCAACCTCTTTAGAACGTTGAAGCGGCAGTACGGTAAGCAATTGCGTAATTCGAATAAGACTGGCTTTAGGACCACACGCAGACACTTTGCTTTGAGGTAGTTGCTGGATAGGTCTGGTTACCCTAGTAGAGTAGAGGCTACCGTTGCTACTGTGATCACTGGCTCATGAACGTTTGGTGACCTAGCTGACATGACCTCTAGCTAATTACCTCCTGTAACGTATGAATGAGGTAGATATTTATCTAATCAGAGTGTTTTTCTAAAAGTGGTAAGGTGTAGTTAGGCTAACGTTATATATGAATGATAGTTGCAAAATATACAGCACCGGGAAAAATAAGAAACCACTGCACCTTTTTATTTCCTTTCCAAAAAAGTTGGAAAGGAAGGTTTTGAGTGAGGAACAGAAGGGTTAAAATTAAGAGACCACTGCAAATTGAACGCTTCTTTTCCTCACTCAAAACTTTCCTTTTCAACTTTTTTGGAAAGTAAAGAAGAAGTGCAGTGGTCTCTTAATTTTTTCCAGAGCTGTACAGGTGCTGGTCATATAATAAGAATATCATCAAAAAGTTAATTTATTTCAGTAATTCAATTCAAAAAGTGAAACTTGTATAATGTATACATTCATTCCACACAGACTGATATATTTCAAGTGTTTATTCCTTTTAATTTTGATGATTATAACTGACAACTAATGAAAACCCCAAATTCAGTATCTCAGAAAATTAGAATATTGTGAAAAGGTTCAATATTGAAGACACCTGGTGCCACA
>JACXGI010020186.1:0-11405 GCA_016801175.1 Esox masquinongy | reverse complement strand
TGTGTGTGTGTGTGTGTGTGTGTGTGTAGAGGCCAGTCTATGTGTGATGACACATCTTCAGAGCTCCAGCGGATGACCGTCGTAGACAGGAGAGGACTTCACTCCCAGAACTCTTTCAGAGGAAGAGGAGCCTTGTCCAGGTAATCTTGGATTGAGTCCACGTAAAACAGCAGCTATCTAGGGTTGAGTCCATGTAAATCAGCAACTATCTAGGATTGAGTCCATGTAAATCAGCAGCTATCTAGGATTGAGTCCATGTAAATCAGCAGCTATCTAGGATTGAGTCCATGTAAATCAGCAGCTATCTAGGCTTGAGTCCATGTAAATCAACAGCCATCTTTTGGGTGAATCTTTCAACATTTAGGGCTTTGTGTACTTTCTCCTTTATCCAGTTGAATGATAGTTGATGCCCCTCAGAGCACTACACCTGTCACATGCTTTTGTGACACACCTGCCGGGAGACCCATCACCCTCTCTCCCTCATTTGGACACTCTCTCTCCCTCATTTGGACATACTCTCTCTCTCATTTGGACACTGTCTCTCCCTCATTTAGACTCTCTCTCTCCTTCATTTGGACACTGTCTCTCCCTCATTTGGACACTCTCTCTCCCTCATTTGGACAAACTCTCTCCCTCATTTGGAGTCTCTCTTTCCCTCACTTGAATGCCCTCTCTCCCTCATTTGGACACCCTCCCTGATTTGGAGTCTCTCTCTCCCTGATTTGGAGTCTTTGTCTCCCTCATTTGGACAATTTCTCTCCCTCATTTGGACCCTCTCTCTCTCCCTCATTTGGACTCTCTCTCTCCCTCATTTGGACTCTCTCTCTCCCTCATTTGGATGCCCTCTCTCCCTCATTTGGACTGCTTAGGGGCCATGAGAATGTTCCCATATAAGGAGTGATGAAAGAGTCTGATGAGCTTCAACATGAATATACTGTATACCGTCAATATCATTAACAGAATGATGTTCTTTTCCTTTCTCTGTTCTTCCTGTCTGTATTCTCCTCTTCCTCCTCTTCCTCCACACAGGCTGGTCAGTTTGGTGGTGACTCTGAGGGAGTGGGCTCATAAGAGTTTGGTTGAAGAGCAGGAGAGACCTGATTCTTTTCTAGAGAGGTTCAGAGGCCCTGACCTTCAGCCTCCACCCAGCAGGATCAGCCAATCACGACCTGACGCTGAGCAGATGGAACGCAACGACCAAATACACATGTAAGAGACACACACACACACACATACCAAATCATTGCAACACCACACACACACTTCAGACCTAAATAACAACATAATACTATCATCCACTTTAACGTAAATAGGTTCAAAATTACTCATCCACCTGCCATCACTGTTACTTGATTATGTTTTAAATTACTGTCATCCACCTTTCATCCAATGTAAACTAACCAGGTTATATATTATTGCAGGAGGATAAAAAACGGAATAAAATAAAAACGGCTGAATAAAAACGGTTGTGTTAAATCGGAAATGTGCTCTGGTGGTAGCACCTATGCAGTAGCTGACAAATCACAAATACAGTACTGATACCACAGGAATCATTTTACTGATCCAAAATGGTTCCCCAGTATCAAAATAATAACTGCCGAAGTAATTAATATTTTACAGAGACTTCCTGTTCCATCATCCCTGTCACAATATTTATTTTTACTTTATATTAAATTACTTGCATAAAATCTATGAATCAAAATTGATTTATTGGTGTTGATTTCTTTCTCTAGCTGATCTGATTTAATCTTTATTTTTCTCCCTTTTACTCTATCTTCTGTTTCCTTTATCTGTGTGTTTCTTCCCTGACCCCTCACTAGGAGATCAGGTGTGATGGTGTTGTCTCCAGCTGATGATATCTATTACCACTGGCTTCTCATCATCTCCACTGCTGTCCTCTACAACTGGTGCCTCCTGGTGGCCAGGTATGGTATTACACATCTCTTTACTGGTGCCTCCCTAGTTGCTAGGTACAATACTGCTTAGTTTTCAATACCTCTAGTGCATTGAAAAATAAACACAAGATTAACACTGGAAGCAACACTGACCTAGTAAAGCAGTATTTGTTTTGGAAACAGGGCATGTTTTGATGAACTGCAGACAAGTGGCGCCATCTTGTGGCTGGTGTTGGACTACCTTTGTGACGGCCTTTACATAGTGGACACGGCTGTCAGACTGCGAACAGGTCAGAGGTCTACTAATCATCACAGGTTATTTTGTGCTTAGTGTGACCCTCTTCATTACCCTTGTCCTCTTTTCTCACCTCCTTAAACCTCCTGGGAGCTGGAGATGCTTGGAGGAGATGAAAAAAGTGGACCCCAAAGAGAGATCATTCTGAACAAGATCTTATGACATAGCACGCAACATCTATGCAGTAAAAATTAAGAAATATATAAAGCAAAAATATAGCAAAAATATACATAACAATGTAAACTAGCAGCAACTTTAAAGAGTGTAGAATGCGGAATATGAACAATATGGGAAAAATTTTGAATATTATAAATGTAAGTGTAATATGCCTATGAATGGCACATTAAAATATTCAAATGTACATTGAATGTAAATAAAAGACATCAGAGCATTTGAAATGATCATGTGATCAGTATGATCATAGATCAGTGCTACAGGTTGAGAAGCCTTATGGCCTGAGGGAAAAAACTGTTTGTGAGTCTGGAAGTGTGTGCCCCAATGCTCTGGTAGGGTCTACCAGATGGCAGCAGTGTGAACAGACCATAGCCTGGGTGGCTGTTGTCTTTGATGATGTTCCGTGCTTTCCTCAGGCATTGTGTATGGTAGATGCCTTGCACGGAAGGGAGATGGCGGCCGATGATTCACTCCGCAGACTTTACCACGCTCTGGAGGGCCTTGCGATCTGTGGTGGAGCAGCTGCCATACCATGCAGTAATACAGCCTGAGAGGATGTTTTCAATCGTGCACCTGTAGAAGTTGGTGAGAGTTTTTACAGACATGCCAAACGTCTTGAGTCTACTCAGGAAGTAGAGTTGTTTTTGGGCAGTTTTCACTGCCGAGTTCGCTTGCCTGGACAAAGTGAGGTCATCTTTGATGAAAACACAGAGAAACTTGAATTCGGAGACTCTCCACATCAGCTCTATTGATGTGTATGGGGGCATGACCCCCCCCCCCACCGCTGCTTCCTGAAGTCCACGATCATCTCCTTAGTCTTACAGACGCTGAGAGAGGTTGTTGGCCTAGCACCATGTAGCCAGGTTCTCTACCTCCTCTCAGTAAGCGGTTCCATCGTTGTTAGAGATGAGACCCAGGATGGTTGTGTTGTCTGCGAATTTGAGGCTGGTGTTGGAGCTGTGTGTGGCCACGCAGTCATGCATGAACAGGGAGTACAGGAGGGGACTGAGTACGCAGCCCTGGGGGGCTCCAGTGCTCAGGGTCAGTGCAGAGGAGGTGAGGTTGCCCATTCTCACCACCTGGGGTCTACTTGTCAGGACGTCCAGGATCCAGTTGCAAAGGGAGGTGTTAAGTCCCAGGGTCCTGAGCTTAGAAACAAGCTTGGCCAGCACAATAGTGTTGAATGCTGAGCTGTAGTCCATGAACAGCATCCTCACGTATGTGTTACCCTTTTCCAGATGGGAGAGGGCGGTGTGTACAGTCAGGGCAATGGCATCATCTATAGATCTATTAGGCGGTATGCACATTGAAAGGGGTCCAAGGTGTCAGGAAGGGTGGAGCAGATGTGGGTTCTGACCAGCTACTCGAAGCACTTCATGATGATGGAGCTCAGTGCTACAGGGCGGTAGTCATTCAGGCAGGTTATGGAAGGTTTCTTTGGTACAGGGATGATGGTGGTCTACTTGAAGCAGGTGGGGACTACAGACAGAGACAGGTAGAGGTTAAATATGGAGGTGAAAACCCCCTGAGGACATGACCTAGAATGCCATCTGGCCCTGGTGACTTCCAAGGGTTCACTCTTTAAAAAGCTCTCCTCACATCAGCCGTGGTTAGGGACAGTCAGAAAGGATGGTGTTGGTCGCATCAAACCGTGCATAGAAGGTGTTGAGCTCGTTGGGAAGGGAGGCGGCAGGCTGGGCATCGTTGCTGTTTATCCCTTTATGTCTGTGATGTATCGCAGTCCACACCACATGCATCTCGTGTCAGAGCTGTGGTTGTTAGACTCCAACTTATCCATGTAGTCTCTTTGGGCATTTCTGATGGCCTTCTGTAGCTCATATCTGGACCTCCTCAGAGCCTCCAGGTCCCTGGAACTATAGGCGGAGGACCATGCCCAGAGCTTAGCACGGGTAGGAAAGTTAATGTGCTGGTGGTATTTCGGCAAAACTTTCCTCATATTTGCCCTTTTGAAGTCGCCGACAACAATAGCAGCTGCCTTAGGTTGGGTGTCCTCTAGTCCATTTATTACTCCATATAGGTCCTCTAGTCCATTTATTACTCCATATAGGTCCTCTAGTCCATTTATTACTCCATAGAGGTCCTCTAGTCCATTTATTACTCCATATAGGTCATCTAGTCCATTTATTACTCCATATAGGTCCTCTAGTCCATTTATTACTCCATATAGGTCCCCTAGTCCATTTATTACTCCATATAGGTCCTCTAGTCCATTTATTACTCCATATAGGTCCTCTTGTCCATTTATTACTCCATATAGGTCCTCTAGTCCATTTATTACTCCATATAGGTCCTCTAGTCCATTTATTACTCCATAGAGGTCCTCTAGCTTCCGCGTTTCATCCGCCTGCGGGGGTATGTAGACTGCTGTGATTATAGCGGAGCTGAATTCTCGCGGAAGGTAGAAGGGCCATACCTTTACAGTTATGAGCTCCAGGTCTGGTGAACAGCGTGTTGAAAGCACTGCAACACCCGAACCTCAGCGACAGTTAACCATTATGCAGACCCCTCTGCCTGTACGTTAACCTGACTCCGACGTTCTGTCCTACCGGTAGATGGAAAAAACAGCTGGGATAGTGGCCGAGTCAGGCACCATAGGGTCTAGCCAGGTCTCAACAAACGCCAGCATGCAGCAGTTCGCAATGTCCCGCTGGAAGTTAATCCATGCATGTAGTTCGTCCATTTTATTCTCCAGGAATTGAACATTTGCGAGTAAAATGCTCGGTAATGGCGGATTGCAGTATCTCGTCCGAGATCTACATAGGATACTAGCATGTTTGCCTGTCTTCTTTCTCCTCCATCGACGTGTTAGTAAACAAATCGGCGGCAGGACAAAGGAATCACGGCAAGCACTCCGGTAAGTAGAGAAAAAGTCTATAGTCAGTGATGAACAAACTTCCAAAAGTGCTAGTCAATCATACTGTATAAGCAACAGTGCAGCATGTACAAAATTCAAAACAATACAAACAGTGAATGTGGAGCCACTGTCACTGCGACCATTCTCTACAGCGCACACGTAGTATCTGAGTGTCCATCCTGAGTGTGTTTCCACGGTGACCCTCAGGTTTCCTGGAGCAGGGTCTGCTGGTGAAGGATCTGTCCAAGCTGAGGGACAGTTACCTGAAGACGATACAGTTCAAACTAGACCTGCTGTCCATTCTGCCCACGGACCTCTTCTATCTGTCTCTGGGGATACACACGCCACTCCTACGCTTCAACCGCCTGCTGCGGTTTAACCGCATGTTCGAGTTCTTCGACCGCACTGAGACACGAACCAGCTACCCCAACGCCTTCCGCATCACAAACCTGGTGTTATACATACTGGTACACACACACACACACACACACACACAGCTAGCTTTTCTATGGCACAACTGGATAAAGTGGTTCTAACAGGGGAGTCCAGTGTGTCCGATGGGAGAGAATCCAACACTGATTATCACTTTTGGTTGTAAACCAAGAAGCATGAGATGCTACTGATTAAACAGACCCTCCTCAAATGCCTAGCCTCTAATCCTCATCTGTTATTTGTCCACCAGGTGATCATTCACTGGAATGCCTGTATGTACTACTCCTTCTCCAAGGCCCTGGGGCTGGGGTCTGACTCCTGGGTGTACCCCAACCAGACCACTCTGTCCCGGGGGTACATCTACTGTCTGTACTGGTCCACCCTCACCCTCACCACCATTGGAGAAACACCTCCGCCGGTACGTGATGAGGAGTTCCTGTTCGTGGTCTTCGACTTCCTGGTGTGTGTTTGACCATATACCCCAGAGAGTACATTCCTTCATGACAAAATGGAACCGTACTGCCTAGATAGCACCCTATATTCTGTCAGTACTCGGTTATTAAACCTTCTCACAGCTACAGTAAGGCCTTGTGTGTTCCTAGGTGGGTGTGTTGATCTTTGCCAGCATTGTAGGGAACGTGGGAGCCATGATCTCCAACATGAACGCTACACGGGCCGACTTCCAGAGTCGTATTGACCAGGTCAAACACTACATGCAGTTCCGACACGTCAGCAGAGACCTGGAGCACCGCGTCATTCGCTGGTTTGACTACCTCTGGACCAATCAGAAGGTGGTAGATGAGCAGGAAGTGCTGAAGAGTCTGCCCAATAAACTGAGGGCTGAGATCGCTATTAATGTTCACCTGGATACGTTGAAGAAGGTAGATCACAAACATACAAACACACACGATCATGATCACGCGCACATACACACCCACACCCTTATAAATGTCCCCCACCCTCTCGCCCCCATCCCTCCCCCCTCCAGGTGCGAATCTTCCAGGACTGTGAGGCGGGGTTACTAGTTGAGTTGGTGTTGAAGCTGCGTCCGCAAGTCTTCTCTCCTGGAGATTATATCTGTCGTAAAGGAGACATCGGGAAGGAGATGTACATCATCAAAGATGGCCGCCTGGCAGTGGTGGGAGATGATGGATTTACCCAGCTGGCCGTGCTCACTTCCGGTAGCTGTTTCGGGGAGATCAGGTAGGTGGAGCAAGTGTTTGAGGGGATCAGGTAGGTAGATGTGGTGTTTGAGGTGTTCAGGTAATTAGAGGGGGTGTTTGAGGAGATCAGATTTGTAGAGGTGTTTGAGGAGATCAGGTATGTAGAGGTGGTTTTGAGAAGATCAAGTATATAGAGGAGGTGTTTGAGGAGATCAGGTGGGTAAATGTGGTGTTTGAGGTGTTCAGGTAATTAGAGGGGGTGTTTGAGGAGATCAGATTTGTAGAGGTGTTTGAGGAGATCAAGTGGGTAGATGAGTGTGTTAGTAAGTGGTTGGATATGTACTATTTAACTGTGTGTTTCAGTGTCCTGAATATCCAGGGAAGTAAAATGGGTAATAGGAGGACTGCTAATATTCGTAGCCTTGGATACTCGGACCTTTTCTGTCTGTCTAAGAGAGATCTGACTGAGGCGCTCAGCGACTTCCCCCATGCTAGAACCCAGCTGGAACAGAGGGGGCGGGACATACTCAGGAAGGAGGGGCTACTGGAAGAAGTGGGAGGAGTCGGACTGGGTGCAGAGGAAATGGAAGAAAAGGTGTGTTTTTTTGTTTGACATGTTTGCAAACACAGAGGACTAAGTGTTACTCATGCAGGTACCCTGTATGTGCGTTTGGGTTTTTCCCCTCCTGCCGTTTCCCCAGGTGTCTCTCATGTTCCTGATTGTGCTCGTTGGTGTTTCCCACCTGACAGTCATGAGTGCATCGCCTGACTGCTGAGGTGGACCAATCAGTGGACACCCATCCTAATTACCCAATCGCATCACACATCCCTGGTTTAAAAACCCAGTCAGTTGGTTTTCCCAGAGAGACTCTTTTGATTTACCCCACATGGACATAGACACTCTTGAGATACATACCCTTTTTGATAGACAGACACTTTGTTCATTCATACATCACTTAGTTTAGCACATACATTTCATGTGAGTATGTATTGCTGTGGTGTTTTGTTTGGTGTTGTCTAGTCAATTGTTTGCTGTGTGCTGTTTAGTCCTTGTTCAACCTGTGTGTTTTTGTTTGTCCCTGTGTCCCTGGGAAAAGGGGTTTTTAGCAAGTCGCCCTTGGGCATACACAACCCGTAGGAAAACTTTGTCTAAAAACACTAGTTAGAACTGAGCTGGACCATTTCTTTGGTCCAGCTCAGCCCCTTTTCCCTTCCCCCTTTACCGTGTGTTTATAATAATCGTTTTATGTTTGACGGTAGCTTTGGTTGTCTGTGTCGTTTGTTCTCACTGTTCCTGTACACTACACCACTTTGCATGAGTTTTATGCTACGGGCCTCTATACCATCCACCCTAGACTGCTAGAGCCACAGGGTTCGTAACACTAAGATCCCGACATGCCTTACATGGAACAACAAGACTTCATCATGTCTCTAATAGGTGGAGAAGTTGGAGGCATGTGTGGATCGTCTCCAGACACGGTTGGCACGGTTACAGATGGAGTACGCCGCCACGCAACAACGGTTGAAGCAGCGACTCACAGCCCTGGAACACAGTGTCGGCAACACAGTCACCGCAGGCAGTGGCTTCCTGTCCGAAGCCGACGGCAACGAGAGCGGCTGTGAAGATGGAGTACGCAGTGAGATCAACATCACACTGTGACACCAATGCTGTATAGCCATGAAGGCAGCTACTTTTATCCATTTTACTGTCATAATAAATAACTACATGTTAAATCTGTTGTTGGTTTTATTATCCGTCATCATTAAGACGCTCTGCTGTGTCGGATCAAGTTTAAAAAGTGAAGTAAAACACAGACTCACTCATCAAATTCAGAACAAACCCAAGATATGAATGTCTGGTTTATTAAATTGTATTGCACCTATGAAGTCCTACCAGCAGGGGGAGTGCCAAAAACAGTCCACAGTATATTATATTTAATGTTTTTCATATCAAACAATTTAAAAAAACATGTGTGGTGTAAGATACAACATACGAAACAAAACACAGACAATAACACTAAACCAGTAGGCTGCAGTATAAATGAATAGAAGAAAACCAGTAGGCTGCAGTATAAATGAATACAAGAAAACCAGTAGGCTGTAGTATGAATCAACAGAGGAACAGCAGCATTCTATGCACTCACAGGTCAACAGCATAACAATCAAATAAATACTTCAATGATATGATGATTTTGACCAATGACAGCACAGCAGCTGATATTGGTTACAGAACTCACTGTCTCCATTGGAGCCTGGCAGAATTAATGGTGACAAAGCTCCTTGGTTGCTAAGATACAGCAGAATGACGGACAAGGGGTCAGAGTCCAGCTGTAACAGTTAAAGGAAGTTCAGTTTTCCAGCGACCAAGCACTCTGTGGACGCCATCTGACCAACTCAGCTCAATCATGACCCAACAACAACGGTCAGCTTCAGGTAGGTTGCGCCACCGTAGGGGACAGAACTCTGTGGTGATTATGACACCTGGAACTCAACACGGAAGTACGGTGGAGCTACTCACACACGTACTCTGTGTGTGTGTGTGTGTGTGCGTGCGTGCGCGTGTGTCTGTGTGTGTGTGTGTGTGTGTGTGTGTGTGCGTGCGTGCATACAGACATGGTGCTTGGTCTTCTACTACTAGCCTGTCTGTTCACCATGGATGGTGTCGTTCAGGTCAGTCTGCTGATATCAGCTGTCATTCAAACTGGATCAATAATATTACACTTATTAGTAATCATTAATATTACCTGTAATAGTAATAATACTACCCATATCAGTGATCATTATTATTACATGTATTAGTTATCAATAATACTAACTACATTAGTTATCATTAATATTACCTGTAATAGTTATCAGTAGTACTACCTGTATTAGTTATCATTAATATTGCCTGTATTAGTTATCATTAACTAATAGAGTTATCATTAATATTAACTGTATTAGTTATCATTAACTAATAGAGTTATCATTAATATTACCTGTATTAGTTATCATTAACTAATAGAGTTATCAGTAATATTACCTGTGTTGTGTTGGTGTGGTTGTACTTTTCTGCCAAGGGGGTTTTATTAACTGACACATTAACCCCTTGACCCCTGTTAATCTATTAGCTATTATTTACCTATCTCTTATTCTCTTACCCCCTCACTTTCTCACGGCCCCTTTTTGTCGTCCTCTCTCTATTTCTCCCTCTCTGTTCCCTCACTGTCTCTCCCTTTTCTATCCATCTTTCTCTGTTTGTCTCTCCTGCCTGCTAGGCTTCCTACAGTCCTGATAAGATTCCGCTAGAAGCTCATTTTGCTGAGACATTTGACTCAAGTCCTCTGGACAGGTGATGTGTGTTCTACTGAAGCAATGTACATCCAGTGCTGTGTTCTACTGTAGTAATGTATATTCTGTGCTGTGTTCTACTGAAGTGGTGCACACTGCTCAAAAAATTAAGGGAACACTTAAATCACACATTTGGGTCTTGAACGAAAATATTAAACTTTACAAAATCTTTACTGTTCATTGTGTAATTCGTTGAGAACAAAATGACATAACAACGGTCAATGGAAACCAAAATCACCAACCGATTGAGGGCTGGATTCAAACTCATACTGAAAAGTGAACAATTGAAATCACAGGCTGTTCCAACTTGCGTGAATTTCATCACAGCAACTCATAATGTGACTCAGTAGTGTGTATGGCCCCCACGTGCCTGTATACACTCCCGACATTGTCTGGGCATGCTCCTGATGAGACGGTGGATGGTGTCCTGGGGGATCTCCTCCCAGACCTGGATCAGGGCATCAGTGTGCTCCTGGACAGTCTGTGGTGCTACTTGGCGGCGTCAGATGCACCGATACATAACGTCCCAGAGGTTCTCAATTGGATTCAGATCTGGGGAACATGAGGGCCAGTCAATGGCATCAATGCCTTCATCATTCAGGAACTGCCTACACACTCTGGCCACATGAGGCCGGGCATTGTCCTGCACCAGGAGGAACCCAGAGCCCACTGCACCAGCGTAAGGTCTGACGATGGGTCTGAGGATTTCATCCTGGTACCTAACAGCAGTCAAGGTACCGTTGGTTAGCACGTGGAGGTCTGTGCGACCCTCCAAGAATATGCCTCCCCAGACCATCACTGACCCACCGCCAAAACGGTCATGCTGGATGATGTTGCAGGCAGCATAATGTTCACCACTGTGTCTCCAGACTCTTTCATGTCTGTCACATGCGCACAGTGTGAACCTGCTCTCATCTTTGAAGAGAACGGGGCGCCATTTCTGGTGTTCTCTGGTAAATGCCAATCGAGCTGCATGGTGCTGGGCTGTGAGCACAGGTCCCACTAGAGGACGTTGTGTACTCATGCCACCCTCATGGAGGCTGTTTCTGACCGTTTGGTCATCCACCACATTTAACAGATGACTGCCCATACCATTACAGATCCCCCACCATGTTTAACAGATGACTTCCCATACCATTACAGATCCACCACCATGTAAAACAGATGACTGCCCATACCATTACAGATCCCCCACCATGTTTAACAGATGACTGCCCATACCATTACAGATCCCCCACCAT
>JACXGI010020185.1:0-11340 GCA_016801175.1 Esox masquinongy | reverse complement strand
TCTGCGGGCCGACAGTGTTAGGGGGGCCCTCTGCGGGCCGACAGTGTTAGGGGGGCCCTCTGCGGGCCGACAGTGTTAGGGGGGCCCTCTGCGGGCCGACAGTGTTAGGGGGGCCCTCTGCGGGCCGACAGTGTTAGGGGGGCCCTCTGCGGGCCGACAGTGTTAGGGGGGCCCTCTGCGGGCCGACAGTGTTAGGGGGCCCTCTGCGGGCCGACAGTGTTAGGGGGCCCTCTGCGGGCCGACAGTGTTAGGGGGCCCTCTGCGGGCCGACAGTGTTAGGGGGCCCTCTGCGGGCCGACAGTGTTAGGGGGCCCTCTGCCGGGCGTACTCTACAGATAATAAATAGCTCACCTCTTCATCCTGATCAGAGCTCTTCTCTGGGACAGTATTAGCCTCCTCTTCTCCCTTCATCTGCTTAGGGGGGGGATCATTGGGGCTGTTACCTGCATCCTCTTCTCTCCCCCCCTTCTCAGTTTCCTCGTTCTTCTCACTAACGTCTCGCTCTTCCGCCCCTCCTAATCGTTCCACCTCAGCGATTGCTTTCCTTGTCCCCTTCACTACGACAGAATCCTCCTTTTCCTCACTCCTCTCTTTCTTTCCCTCTTTGTCACCATCTGCCTTTGTTTTCTGGTTTTGTTTTTTCTCTGCCTCTACTTCATATCTCCCTTTCCTCTTTGTCTCATCCTGTTTCTTCTCGTCTGTTATTGTCGTCTCTCCCTCATTCGGTGTCTTCCTGATGGCTGTGGAAACCAGAACAGAGCAGTCATTTCAGACTCAATGTTCTGTCAACTAACAGTAATATTAATGTGTTGTAACATGGTGCTTACACGGCTTACAGAAATATTAATCTGTAATATCATGGTGGATAGACAGCTAACAGCAATATTAATGTGTTATAACATGGTGGATAGACAGCTAACAGTAATATTAACGTGTTATAACATGGTGGATAGACAGCTAACAGCAATATTAATGTGTTATAACATGGTGGATAGACAGCTAACAGTAATATTAACGTGTTATAACATGGTGGATAGCCAGCTAACAGTAATATTAACTTGTTATGACATGGTGGATAGACAGCTAACAGCAATATTAATGTGTTATATCATGCTGGATAGACATCTAACAGCAATATTAATGTGTTATAACATGGTGGATAGACAGCTAACAGTAATATTAACGTGTTATAACATGGTGGATAGACAGCTAACAGTAATATTAACGTGTTATGACATGGTGGATAGACAGCTAACAGCAATATTAATGTGTTATATCATGCTGGATAGACATCTAACAGCAATATTAATGTGTTATAACATGGTGGATAGACAGCTAACAGTAATATTCATGTGTTATAAGATGTTATAACATGTTGTGATGTTATTTACCTGGATGGCTTTCAGCTGGACTGGCTGGAGTTTTCTTCTGGACAGCTTCATCTTTCCATCCCCCTTCCTCTACAACACTGGCTTCCTCATCCTCACTTCCCTTCCTTGCTTCCTCGACTACTACCCTTGTCCGCTTCACTGGTACAGCCTCCTCTTTCTCAATCCCCTCTTTCTTTTCCTCTTTGACACCATCATCCTTTGTTTTCTTGTTTTGTTCTCTCTCTACTTCATTCCTCCTTTTTCCTTTTGTCTCCTCCTGTTTCTTTTCTTCTGTTGTCATGTCTCCCTCGTTCTGTGAAAACTTTCCGGATCGTGTCTTCCTGATGGCTGCAGAAACCAGAACAGATCAGTCATTTCAGACTGTATTCAGCTAAGTCACACTGGTTAGGTGGTTTGTGGTTGGATATTAGAAATCAACTGACTGGGTAGTGGGTCATAAGTATTGTCAACGCAACTCTGCCATGATAAACAAATTAGCTGGCTAATTGCCTGGACAAGCTAGCTGGCTATCTACCTGGACAAGCTAGCTAGTGAGGAGGAGCAGAGTACTCGCTTAATAACAGTTGTCTTCCATTGTTTGAGTTCTGAGCTCAGTTAAAACACAGACCTGCAGGCGGACTCACGAAGTCAGAAGTTTGAAACCGGGATGGAGAAATGAGATGAACAAGGACAGGGTATTCTTCTGTTCTGTCTAGTGGGAGGTATATAGGATATGAGCTTCATAAAAATATAATTATCTCCGGCAGTGTGTGGTACAACAGAATGCCGTCTTAGCACTTTCCCAGGTCATTTCATGGTCTGACAGTTTGGATGATCTTGCAATTGCCTGAAATGGCCCTGAAAAGAAGCAGCTTTTTGTGACTGCACAGTAAAACGGAATATTAAATGGGACAAAATTATACACAAGAAACATTTGACAAAAATACTAAAATGTGACTAAAAATAAAATGCATTTTTGTCAAATGACTAAGACTAAAACTAAAATAGCGGCCAAAACAACCAATGCTTAGTCAACTATCAGCAGTATTGATGTGTTAAAAACACGGTGGACAGACAGCAAACAGCTATATTAATAGGTTATAGCGTGGTGGATAGACAGCTGACAGTAATATTAATGTGTTATAACATGGTGGATAGACAGCTAACAGTAATATTAATGTGTTATAACATGGTGGATAGACAGCTAACAGTAATATTAATGTGTTATAACATGGTAGATAGACAGCTAATAGTAATATTAATGTGTTATAACATGGTGGATAGACAGCTAACTGTAATATTCATGTGTTATAACATGGTGGATAGACAGCTAACAGCAATATTAATGTGTTATAACGTTGTGATGTTATTTACCTGGAGGGCTTTCAGCTGGACTGGCTGGAGTTTTCTTCTGGAGAGCTTCATCCTTCCATCCCCCTTCCTCTACAACACTGGCTTCCACATCCTCACTTCCCTTCTTCGTTCCCTCAACGACGCCCTCTTTCTTGCTCACTTCTTTCCCTCCTTCAAAACGTTCCTCCTCTTTCTCCTCAGTGACTACTACCGCTCTCTCCTTCACTGATACAGCTCCCTCCTCTTTCTCCTCAGTGATTACTACCTCTCTCTCCTTCACTGATACAGCTCCCTCCTCTTTCTTGCTAACCTCTTTGATACCGCATTCCTTGCTTTTCTTGTGTTTTTCTTTCTCTACTTCATCACTCCTTTTCCTCTTTGTCTCTTCCTCGGTTGTTGTCGTGTCCCCCTCGTTCAGTGAAGTCTTTCCGGATCGTGTCTTTCTGGCGGCTTTGGAAACCAGAACAGAGCAGTCGTTTCAAAATCACTGTACTGTCAACAAACAATAATAATGAATGTGTTATAAGGTGTATTGTCAGCTAGTTGTGATATTTACCTGCTAGGCTAACAGCTGGACTGGCCGGTTTCTTCTGGACAGGTTCATGCTTCGATCCATCTTCTGCTACAGCCGTCTTCTCAATCTTTTCTTCCACCTTCTGGATGACTCTCTCTTCTCCTACCCTATCCACTGCTTTAATGGCGCTGAGTTCAGTCTTTCCCTCATTCAAACCATCTTCTTTTGGCTTCTTGCTTTGCTCTTTTTCTACCTCTTCTTCATCCCTCCTTTTCCTCTTCCCCCCTGTGCTCTCCTGTTTCTTCTCATTTATCCTCTTCTCTGTCTCGTTCTGTGGAGTTGATCTTGTCTTTTTGATGACTGTGGAGATTAAAACAGGTCAGCAAATGTTATCCTTCTTTCAGGTTACCCCAGTGATTTTTATTATAACATGGTGGATAAACAGCTAACAGTAATATTCAAGTGTTATAACATAGTGGATAGACAGCTAACTAATATTAGTGTTATAACATGGTGGATAGACAGCTAACTAATATTAGTGTTATAACATGGTGGATAGACAGCTAACTAATATTAATGTGTAATAACATGGTGGTTAGACCGCTAGCAGTAATATTAATGTGTTATAACATGACAGACAGACAGCTTACAGAAATATTAATGTATTATAACATGGTGGACAGACAGCGATTTGTGATGTTATTTACCTGGAGGGCTTAAAGGTGGACTGTCAGGACATTTCTTCTGAACAGGTTCATTCTGAAAAGACACCAGCATAGCAGAATCACTGGTATTAAACATGATGTATAATTGTATGTTATACAGGAGCAGTTGAAGATCATTCATACTTCTACACCTCAGATATTACATAAATGTTACATTTGTTCAGCTCAGAAACGTTAAGACTTTCCATCAATCTATACCGTTTTCCTTTTCTCAGCTCTTGAGCAGAGTTTGCTGTTGGATTCTGGTTTCCTGTCCACTGGGGCAGCCCTCTGTGTGGTGGACATCTGTAAAAATATACATAACAATAATCAACACCTGTGTATAAAATTAAGAAACCACTGCACCTTGTTCTGTCCTTTCCAAAAAGTCGAAAAGTAGGGTTTTGAGTGAGGAACAGAAGGGTTAAAATTAAGAGACCACTGCAAATTAAATGCTTCTGTTCCTCACTCAAAACTTTCCTTTTCAACTTTTTTGGAAAGGAAAGAAAAAGGTGCAGTGGTCTCAATTTTTTCTGGAGCTGTGTGATTGTGTATATATATAATAATAATAAACAACTGTGCTCCCAGTAATACACATCTACTATATATATCGGAGGTGGACTGCAGTCAGCTTTGACTCACCTCGACTGGTGCAGATGACTGGGACTTGTCGGGCCTTTTCTCCCTTTTGGCTGGGGTAGCAACCATCTGAGAAGACAGCGATACTATTGTCATGAATGTAAATAGAGTTTCTACAAATCTAAAAGATTTCTACAGGTTTTGCAACCATATAAAGTGCTAGTTTCATTTAGTCCCCATTTCATGTCCATTCCAGTATTCTAATTACTAATTATATGGTGTTTACACTATAAAGTATAGCAAAACGATGTGTGTGTGTTCACCTCCAGTTTCCTTCCTACTCTAGGTGTGTGTGTGTGTGTGTGTGTGTGTGTGTGTTCACCTCCAGTTTCCTTCCTACTCTAGGGGTGTTCTCCATCTCCCACATGCCCTCAGTGAAACCTCGGATGCGGACTCCTTTCCCATATCTGCCCTTGTTCCCTACAAAGGGCACGATATTCTCAGCAGGAATGAAGGCTCTGGACGGCAAACAAAAATACATACACAGACAAGAAAAGAACGACAAAAACATTCTCATCAATATAACTGGTGGAATAAAATGTAAATTTGTCAGTCTCATCTAAACAATAATCTTCTAATAGGAGACTATTAACATCTAATAACAATAATTGAGGGTTAGAAGCCTCAAAGAAGTAGCCGGAGCTTCAAGAGTCTTCAAGTTCTGCAGTGTATTTCTGTAAAAGGACCCCCCTCCTTGGGTTCTCCACTGTACTCACGTCTGATGGGTTCCAAAGAAGAACACCGGAACCTTCTTCTTGGAGCCCTCGCCCTTGATTATCTGAATGGGTGAGAGACACTGAGTTATGGTATCCATGCTGCACAACGTAATGGTTGTTTTAAAGGACATCAGGTTGGGCACACAATGAGTGTGTGTGTGTGTGTGTGTGTCAGACCCACCCTTGCCGGCCAGTGAGGGAAGCCCTTCATTTTGGCGAAGACCAAGTCCCCAGGTTTGAACCGGTCAGCTGCCTTGCCTGGCATCCTGCTGGTAAACTAACTACTGTTCATACTGGGGAGAGAAGGCAAACGCCATCATAGAGACCCTGGCAAGGCAGACACATCATTGGCAACATAACCGCAAACATTGAAACGGCTAGCGAAAACTAACTATGGGTGAATCTCTCACGTTCGACCTTCTCTCACCGAGATAATGTAGTATGTTCGAAGTCCTGGTAGAACTACCTGTCGGCTTTGTAAGCTAACTCTTGACACAAACCATCGATTCGGGTAGTATTTCACTACTGCTACTACATAGCTAAGCGAGAGAAGGTTGAGCGCAAGATGTTCAGGCACATTGTTAAAGTTAAATGTCTTTGTTTGTTTTCAGAGGCCACCCCTGAATAAGACCACCTGCTAAGTGACAAAAATGTGAGCCGGTTTGGAATTTGGACACAGTTGAACTCATGCATAAAGACAGTAAATAATATAGTTAGTCTGTTAAACTCTAAATTTCGGTAAGTACCCAACGTCATTTGACATAACAGCGTTTAACCCTACCAGTCCCGGAGCCTGCTGGTTTTCTGTTCTACCTTATCATTAATGGAGCCAGCCGGTATCCCAGGTCTAAGTAAGACCCTGTTTAGAGGATTGTAATGAAAAAACGAAGTGGAACTTGCTTCGAGGTCCAGAGTTGAGTTTGAGGGGTATACATCTGTACCTGAGCGATCGAGGCCAGAATTGTTTGACTTCGTCTCTGCGGCTCCTAAAAAAAGCAACTCGGATTACCCCTTTAAGAGTTAAGTACCCCTGGCTCAGGTGTATACTGTACCACGTTGTACAGTTAATAGTGAAAGAGTTACACTGTAATTATCTGATGTTTTTGTGCGTTGGGTGACAATTACACACATTAGGAAACTCAGTAGGAGCCATTGTTGTATCAGAAAATGAGAATTCGTCCAAACAGGCGTTAATCCGCCACGCACAGGAACACCGTCATACTTTCAGTCCGTAACTGAGTAAAACTAGATAGAATGTGATAACCACACACAAATCAATTTCACGTGGCAGCTTTCACATCCCTGTATACTACCGAGGTAATTAGCGAAGTGAGCTAGCTAGTAGGTAATGTGCTTAATTCTTTAACAACGTTTGGCAAGCCCGCAAGCTAATGTTTACAAAGATGCTAGCTGTAGCTAACTAAATTGCCAGCCTGTGAAGGTGTCAGTGAAAAATGCCTTGCATCTTCTCTATTACGTTATCATAATAATACACTGTAGTCTAGATTAAAAAAAAATGCATGCATGTTGTTTGAATTCTTACCAGAAAAGAATAGGATACGAGCAGTAAAAGCGTGCTTGAGGTAGCTACATGCGTGCCACTGGAATCGAATGCAGCTCACTCCCGCCCTCGACTGGGATGGGCGATAGCACCACGACGGGAAGCCTGATGGGACATTGGGAGAGTAAATTAATCTTGCCCGGGGCATACCGGTGTATGGAACGTCACATCATCTAGACTAAAGAGAAAGTGGGGATCGAAGGCGACCTTTTCTCAAAACAGTAATGTGCACTACTAGGTCATGCTGTCATCAAAGCAGCATGTCATATCTCCCTGAAATATAAAGCATACATTTTCCAACTTTCCCTGTTTTTTTACACGCCTGCACCGGGACCCGCGCCAGATAGGATCATTTCCATTTTTTATTATACATTTTAACAAGGAACACAGACTGACCAAGGCCCCCTTAACAACTGGGCGCTGCACATACATGTTCACACAGTTTATGTACAATGATTCAAAAACAAAAACAAAAAATCACAGAAAACTTTCAAAATAATACGATCACAGATAGCACCAGACAAAATACCATGCTTTAAACACAAGTGTTATTCCCTCAATGGCCTCAGGTTTTGTGGATATTGGGCCTGGTAGCATGGTCTACGATGTCCCTGTTGTAGTAAACTGCGGAGGCCCTAAAACCACCTGTCAGCTGTTAAACTCTGGTGGCCCTAACCACCCTTAGAACTTCAACCAATTACATTAAATATCTTAAATGTATACACGCAATACATTGTGTAATTAGGGAGGAGATTACAGTACCCGATTCACCCTTCAAATATTGGTTTCGTTTACAACCCCTTTTAAACGCGTCAGAGGCAAGTTCGGCCAATCCCAGAGGTATAGTGGGAAAGGAAGTGACGTATGAACACAAACGGCAAAGATGGTGTCAGATTCAAACGATTTTTTTAGACAAACATTGGTAGCTACATTTTAATTTCATGTCAGTATGTTTCAAATCCATATATACATAGTCGAGACACGTGTAAAAGGGTTCTGTTATTTGTGAACGGAATGCGTCATTGCTGCTGGTTTTCAAAAATTTACATATTTGGCTGCTCGAACAGCGTACCTCTACGTTGTTTTCTTGTTGGGCAAAGCGGTTGTGCTGGCAAGGCGACGCGTTAGCTAAGCAACACACCTATCTCGAGGGTCTCTGTTTGGCAAACCAACTGTCTGAATATTTATGAACGTAAGCTAATATCTATATACATGTGGGTTGACGAATGCTACTCCAAGATAGTAAAACATGTTTAAACAAATTGGCTATCTTGATTATTAGCAATATAATAACAACAGGAACTGTGTTTCCAGAGTACTAGTAGGTTTAAACCAAGAATTCCCCTGGGTGTGAAACGCATTTGCGTAGGACAACAATCGAAATTGTTGTCTTTTGGGACCTGATATGCCAACTGAAGGCCCAGCGGCCCCCTGCTCAGAGCGGCTCCGGCATCATGAACGGCCCAGAAGGAAGGAAAGCAATGGGCAGTCCAAATCCATCCTGCGGGCTTCACATCCCCGAACAGTCGCTACCGCACCCAGGAGCTCCCAGGACGAAATCAACAGGTGTGGAAGAATACTTGAAAACAGTCAATAAGTCTTTTGTCTAAGAGGTCAATAGACCTGTTGGGCTGTGCTGGAACAAAATACCTGCCAATAAAGTATTCTTCTGCTTGAGCTAAGGTTCCTTTTATAGAACATTCTCAAAGTACTACAGCACCTAAATATGAACAGCCTGTCGCCCTAAATAAGTAAATACTATTTTGTCAGTCCAAGTCAACATCTGATGTTAGAAGTTTGAGACAGTGCAGGTACTCAGTGCTGTTTTGACCAGTGCATGACTTTGTTTCAGCCAGTAGGTGTTGCTAAAGAATAAATACACACCGTCATGGATAGACTTTAGGCTGGGTTGAGCTGGCTGTGTCTGGACATATACTGTACATGTTAACGTTGACCTTTTTGTGTTTCAGACTTAAGGAGGTCATCTGTGCTCTTCAGGTCGATCGTCAGCAGCAGCGACCCCGGGGAGAGGAGGCGGACGGACCAGGAATCGTGGGAATGGAGGAGCTACGATGGAGGATCAACCAGCTGGAGAGAGACAAGCTGGAGCTGGTCTCCAAACACAACCATCAGGTTGGTCATTCTTCATTTGGAGGTCCCTGGTAGCGGTCACATTGGCTAGGTTCCCTTATTTACGTTGAGAAAACATTAGACATTACAAATGACAAAACATTTACAATATTATAGACGATATACTGTTACTATAGATGATATACTGGTACTATAGACGATATACTGGGACTATAGACAATATACTGGGACTATAGATGATATACTGGTACTATAGACGATATACTGGTACTATAGACAATATACTGGTACTATTGACGATATGCTGGTACTATTGACAATGCAGTATTGGCCTCCCTGGGGGGCAAAGAAACTGGTGCACGCCAATCAAAATTTGTCTAACTTGCGACTGTCTAGAGGACTCTCCTAGCGATTAGTGAAGAGTGGTTACTGCCCTGACCCCTTGACCCCTTACCCCCAGGTAGCGTTGTTGACATTAGTGGTGGAGAAGGGAGAAGCCCAGGGAGACTCTTTGGTATGATATGGCCTCTAACCCCTTGACCCCTGACCCCCAGGTGTCCTCCCTGGAGAGCCAGGTTGCGAGGCTGAGGGCGGCTGTAGAGAGGGGGGAAGCCCAGAGACAGACTCTGGAGTATGACATGGCTGTGGTCAGGAAGGAGGCGGGGTCAGAGAGGCGGGATGCCCAGGAGCAAATGGCTGCCCTCAGCATGCAGAACCAACAACTTATGGGTGAGTTTCAGTTAGGGTGTCAAAGGTCAAATTTGGTTTGTTTTGTAATTTGTATATTAGTAACTCGGTCACAATTGTCTTACAATTCATAATAGATTTGAAGCCCTCAAACATGGCGTTTGTAAAATGTGTGTCTGTGTAGTCCAAACGGCGGAGTTGCAGCAGAGAGTGTGTGACCTACAGAAGGCTCTGGACATCACGAGGAAGGCCCGGGAGGAGGACCAGCATGCCTTGCAGCAGGAAGTTGAGGAAAGAGACCGTCTGGTGCTGAGCACTAACGCAGAGAACGACCAGCTTGTCTCCAAAAACACACAACTACATAAATTGCTGCAGGTACCACACACACACACAACCACTTTGTAGAACTGGAGTAGGAACATTTCAGTGTTCATGCTGAGGGGCCACACTGCCTTACAGCCTACGTAGGACTGGGCAATGTGACCTGTCTTACAGCCTACGTAGGACTGGGCAATGTGACCTGTCTTACAGCCTACGTAGGACTGGGCAATGTGACCTGTCTTACAGCCTACGTAGGACTGGGCAATGTGACCTTTCTTACAGCCTACGTAGGACTGGGCAATGTGACCTGCCTTACAGCCTACGTTGGACTGGGCAATGTGACCTGCCTTACAGCCTACGTAGGACTGGGCAATGTGACCTGCCTTACAGCCTACGTAGGACTGGGCAATGTGACCTGTCTTACAGTCTACGTAGGACTGGGCAATGTGACCTGTCTTACAGTCTACGTAGGACTGGGAAATGTGACCTGTCTTACAGTCTACGTAGGACTGGGCAATGTGACCTGTCTTACAGCCTACGTAGGACTGGGCAATGTGACCTGTCTTACAGTCTACGTAGGACTGGGCAATGTGACCTGTCTTACAGTCTACGTAGGACTGGGCAATGTGACCAAAATGTCATCACCAGATTTGTGGAACTGTTGAGGGAATTTGGCAGTTTTTATGATCAGGGTTCTGAATGTGCTTTATATCTGAGGTTAGATGGGGGTAACAGTTACTGTTGATTTCTTTGTGGTTTTTCAGGCACTGTTAGGGCTTGTATTGCTTATTATTGATGGTTAAAACTGAGCATATTAGTATTTCTTCCACATAGCTGGTTACCTGCGTAATGTTTATTCCATTAACACCCATCTGCTGTCAACCCTCGCTCCCTCTGGCTCCAGGAGCAGGAGGAGACTCTACAGGAGCTGAAGAGGAGGATGGGGGAGGTGCAGAGAGAGAAGGAGAGAGACGGAGAGGCCCTACGACGACAGACCAGCGAACTTGGCTGCATCACTGACAGAGAAGACCGGATGAAGAAGGAACTGGAGGTGAGGAAGAGAGGGAGGGAGGAAGAAGAAAGGGAGGGAGGGAGGAGGGAGGGAGAGAGGGAGGAACGGGACAGAAGATGCCCATCCTCATGCAAATGTTGTGCTCCCCAGGCGGCCCTGCAGAGAGTGAAGAGTCTAGAAGCCAATGTCGAGTCAGAAAGAGCCGCTCACCTGGAGTCTAAATTCAACTCTGAGATCATACAGGTAACACAGTCGACGACGCAGTGGGTTACACAGTCGACCGTATGGGACATCAGCTCCGCTTGGATTAGTTGAGCTGTTGAAATCCCTGATTCTTTAAACACTGTGTTTCCTGCGTGCGTGTGTTTCCTG
>JACXGI010020184.1:0-11350 GCA_016801175.1 Esox masquinongy | reverse complement strand
AGAAATGGATGGCAACAAAGCGCTGGAGAGTTCTGAAGTGGCCAGCAATGAGTCCAGATCTAAATCCCATTGAACACCTGTGGAGAGATCTTAAAATTGCTGTTGGGAAAAGGCGCCCTTCCAATATGAGAGACCTGGAGCAGTTTGCAAAGGAAGAGTGGTCCAAAATTCCGGGTGAGAGGTGTAAGAAGCTTATTGAGGGTTTAGGAAGCGATTGATTTCAGTTATTTTTTCCAAAGGGTGTGCAACCAAATATTAAGTTAAGGGTGCCAATAATTTTGTCCAGCCCATTTTTGGAGTTTTGTGTGCAATTATGTCCCATTTGCTTTTTTTCCTTCTTTTTTTTGTTTTGTTCCAATACACACAAGGGGAATAAACATGTGTATAGCAAAACATGTGTTAATGCAATACTTTTCTGTGAGAAATACTTGATTTTCTGGAAAAATGTCAGGGGTGCGAACACTTTTGGCCATGACTGTATTTTGTCAGTACTATTAATTCTGCTGCACAAAAGTCAAAAACAATAAATAAAGTTGTCCAGTTCAATTTATCAAAGTTAATTCACATACCTTTTTTACATACCATATTTTATAAATGATGGTGGTAATGACATATGTGGCTTAATTTTGGCAGTTTAAAGAAAACATGAAAATATTATTAATAATAATGTTAGAAAAGAGAAGAAACCCAAAAAGAGCAATCCCCACATTTCCATTTAAAGTGATACAAATTGTTTTGCAGATGGAGTGTGATAAAGATCTAATCTATAGTAACAAATAAATAAATTAAGGCTATATTAATAAAAAATCACATTAGCTATTACATTATCCAGAACAACAAACAGTTTGTGCATTCATGTTAAGATGACTTGCCGGGAAAACCACACAACTCAATCTTAGTAAGTGCATTTTTTCTCAGTAAAGTAGCTATCAGCAGAAATCAATGCTAGAAGGTGAATTCATGTAAGCAAACACATTTTTCCTACTACTTTACATGAAATGATCTTATACAAATTGATACATTTTAAAATACTGTACACTAAGCTAAACTTGCGTTCAACTTTTTGTTTGCTTATTTGATTGCTAATCCTTTATGTTTTAGAGCTAGCTGCTAACAGTTTCATTATGGGTATACTTTCATTGGTTAAGACATTCTGGATGACCACATGAAACATATATGGACTACTTCTGTCAAAAACAGAGGTGCTAGCAGCTTTAATGAAATTCAGAGCTGTTATTTGTTCATCCACCATATACAAGCAAACAATTTGCCTGTTTCACATTGAAATTCAACTTGTTCTTAGGCAGTAAGAGGAGACTACATTTCATATGATGTCCTTATCTGGGGTCTGTTGATCCTTATCTGTGGAAACAAGTGACGGAAATGGAGGGTTTAGTTATTTTGTGTTCACAGGTGCTTGTCGGTGTGTCTATGTACACGTGTATGACCTCACCAGGAATAACTCCATAGTGTGGCTATAGTGTGAGTGTATTCTCCTTGCAGATACAATGATCAGGATATTATCCATCTAATAAAGTAGTTATAGTTAACTCACAGGCTGGTTGTTTGACAAGTTGTTCATTTGGATCGAAGGCTGTAAGGGGTAGTACTGTGGAGGGTTGTCCAAGTATGGATCAGGGTTGTAAGATGGAAGAGAACTGCTGGGCTGTTGGTACATATTTGACAGCCCATGGTTGTATGCTGGGTTATCATGCGCCCCTAGGAAAAGAAATTGACTAAAAGAATAAAACAATCTCTGGTAATCCTGTATTTAATTTGCACATGCCGGCTTGCACCTTAAACTTGCACCTTAACCCTGCCCTCACTGCACATTGCACATTTAGAACTGCCACTGTACTTGCATTTTCAATTGTTACGTACACATCTACCTCGGGAACATCATTGCTGCTATCCGTGCATTTCAGTTGCACATGCTACCCCACTCCTTCAATTTTCCTTGATTGCAAATTTAGAATGCCATTAGGAATGATACTTAATACCTGTACATTTTCTGTAAATTTGTGAATTTTCCACTGCACATTTGGAATGTAATGCATTTGCATTAATTGCAAACCTATACATTCCACTTCTATATATATATACTTATACTTTTAAATATTTCTGAACTCCCCTATTTGCACAACTATTTGCACAACAAGACGCAAACTACATTTCGTTGTACTGTACTTGTACTGTTCAATGACAATAAAATTGAATCTAATGTAATCTTTTTGACAGCTGAAACAAGCGCATAAAAACCTATAAAGAACATACAAATTATAAAATTTCAAACAAAGAAACTTGTACCTAGTTTAGGAGGGTTGGCAGACTTACCACTGGGAGATGGCCATTCAAAGTCATCCTCCAGCCACTGGTTAACCATTTTCCCCTTAGTGTCCTTGTTTCTGTCAAAGGAGAAGAGAGAAAATTATAAATATGCAGTATTTTAATTTAGGGTAACGATCATTACTACAGTATATTAAAGATACATTGATATCCCCTCAAATATTTTTTCTTTATTTAATTTCTTTATTTATAAAAATGACTTTGTGTTGATTGTTTTAATTTTTTTCCCAAAACACATATACTACCCTGAATTTTGCCAAGCAAATGTTTAGTCTGACTGTGTAGGCCTTAGGATTTGTAGATTTTTTTCCACTACACAGACCTAATTGGCTGATGGGATGGTCTAGAGCCCAGCCCCTTTACAAGTTGAGCAGTCAGTGGTCACTTAAAATCAAGTTAACCTTTTCACATAATGCAGTTGCCCAAAAGCACTATCACACCTAAAAATGCAGGCTTTTTGTAAACAGTACTTTGACTGTCTTTGGTGAATATCAACGATGAAATAGGTAACTTGCTTCCAAGCTAGCAAATACTACCTACTACCTTTTGTTTATTGTGACGTATACACCTCCTCCGCCTGAAAGAACACGCGGATTGATGCAGTTGTGAACAAAACTGACGGTAAACACAGGAAAAACCTGTTTATTTGAAATGACAAATATATCGCGAAACTTACAACTTTTTTTGAGGAATATAACATTGCCATGTTTTTTTTAGTTAAACAACACCACTAGTCTTAGTTTGAAGAGTTTTGGAGTAGTTTTCCGCTTGCAATGCAGCTTTGCTGTTGTGGGACAAACAGTTTCCATTCATGAATTTGGACGATGCTAAGAATGCTAATTACAACTGGGGACAGAGCTGAATAATGGATGGTTGGAAAAAATGTTCATTCATTTGCTATGTGAATTTTTGGATAAATACGATTTTTTGACGAACTATCCCTTTAACATTATTTGAACAATTTCACACAGTCAAATCTTATCTAATTTTTGATTAGATAATATCTGCATTTATAATATTATTCTATCATTTTGATGTTTTGTCTCATCCCCATTTACCGCTTTGCTCTTTTCATGTTCACCAACAGGAACGTTGTCAGGACTCCAACAATTATTAGTAAAAACCCAGCAGTTAGACTGATTCCCACGTAGAAGCCAGTCTTGTGGATTGGGTAGTTACAGTCAGTTCCCAGGTACCACGCAGACTCTGTGTGGTGACAGCTGAAATAGACAGCAGATATAGCTTGATTCTATAATAGTGTAAAAAAGTGTGACCATACCAAAACCATTTTTGAAGTCTTAAATTTGATTTGACCCCAAATACATAGTGATAAATAATAAAATGTTGTTCCACAGCCGAGAAACCAAACAAATGATAGTCCTTTGATCCATAGATTTGAATGTGCTGCGGTGCTGCCTAACTAGAATGTATAAAAAGAGCATCCCAGAGAGGATGAGTCTTTCAGAAGTAAAGATGGGAAGGGGTTCAGCACTCTGTGAAAGACTGTGCAGGCAAATACTTCAAAAAATTTAAGAACATTTCACTTTCAAAACTACAGGAATTGGTCTCCTCAGTTCCTGGTATCAAATTCAAAATGGGCATGTATTTTTCCAAAAACATGAACATCTGATATGTTGTCTTTGCACAGTTTTCCATTTAATATTGGGATAAATGATTTGCACATCATAAAATTCTCTTTGTATTTAACGTACCATCCCAACTTTTTTTGAAAACGGGGTTATAGGATTTAAGTGTTAATGTGAACCAGTTTTGTTTGGAATTATGTGCATATAGTAGTTATAATGTGAGATGTACAGTGCTTTTGGACCTGTTCACTACATTTTGTAATGTTATAGACTTAATTTCTAAATGATTACTTTTTTGCCATCAATCTACACAAAATCCCCTATAGTGACAGAGCAAAAACATGTTTTTAGAAATGTGTGTCAGTTTATTAAAAATAAAATATTGTAAAAAAATGTTATGCAGATATGTATTCAGACTCTTTATTCAGTACTTTGTACGGTACAAGCGCCTTTCTCGGCAGTCACAGTCTTTGGATTTGGGCAGTTTCTCCTATTTTTCTTTGCAGATCCTCTCAAGCTCTGTCAGAATTGCATTCTTCAGGTCTTCCCACACATCTTTAATGTGATTCAAGTGCAGGCTTTGGCTGGGCCACTCAAGAACATTCACAGACTTTAAGGAAATTGACAGTCCCAATGTTACCCTACTGTTGCCTTGGCTGAATGCTTTGGGTCATTGTCGTGTTTAAAGATAAATATTCCCCCCATTCTGAGGTCCTGTGCACTCTGGATCAAGTGTTCTTCAAGGACCTCTCTGCTCATGCTCTGTTCATCCTTCCCTCAATTCTGACCAGTCTCCCAGTCCCTGCCACTGAGAAGCATTCCCATAGCATGATGCTCCCAACACCATGCTTCCCTGTAGAGTTGGTATTAGCCAGGTGATGAGCTTTAGTTTGTTATTGCCAAATGTAGCAATAACAAAGTCTCTTCAGACCAGAGATTATTTTACCTCATGGTTTCAAATTCCTTCAGGTCATATGCCGAAGTCATATGCCGTTTACTCAGAAATAGCTTCCATGTAGCCACTCTAAATTTAAGATCTGATTGATGAAGTGCTGCTAAGATGGCTGTCGTTCTGGAAAGTTCTTGCATCCCTGCAGAGAAAGTCTGAAGCTCTGTTAGAGTGGCCATTGGGTTCTTGGTCATCTCCCTGACCAAGGCCCTTCTTGCCCGGTTACTTTGGCCATACTGCTATCTCTTGGAAGTTAACTGTGGTTCCAAACTTTTTCCAAGTTTTACTTTGTCATTATGGCAAATAGATTTAAGTTATTTAATAAATTGTAAATTAAATCTTTAACAATTTGCATAACATACACCCCTGACGCCTTCACAAGATGGGGAGTTTCACAAGGTTGGGAGGGCCAAGCACCAGTCAGCTCAAACAAGTTAAAAAACAATACCAAAGAATGTGAACTTTTCATTTTAATTGTGTCCAGTTTAACTGTGCAGGGTGGCATGAACACTTTGAATACTTTCAAAAATGCACTGTAGGTGAGGACACAAGCAGCACAATTCTGGTCATATTGTAACTGTTCATGAAATATGCATTGTAATAATCCAGAATGTACTGGGTATATCTCATCTTCTACAAGGATAGTATTCAACAAGTGTAATACAATACTGGTATACTGAATATAAGGTAAAGAACGTACTAGCATGTTGCTCCGGCAACCACGGTCACATCACAGGTACCGCTGTTGCAGTTTTTCGCTCCATCAAGTCCGGGGTAGCATGCAGTTACACAGATCCACCTACCATCTTCATTGTGTGGCTTGAAATAATTTATTAAATTAGGGTTGACGATTTTCTTACATATATCTGTGAGAGAGAATGAGAGAAAGGAAGGAGAGAGTGAGAGAGAATGGAAGAGAAGAGAGACAAAAATGTGGGCGAGAAGGAGAGAGGAAGGTGAGATAGAGAAAAAGGAGCGAGAGAGGAGGAAAGAGAAAAGAAGTAAAGGTGATAGAAAGAGGTAGACGAGAGAAGAGACCATGTATTCATAATGTTGTACTGTTAATTCTTATTCTGGTGACCTCTTTCTCTGTTACTCCACCATCTTATCTTCTTTCAGTATATTCTTACCTTTGCCATCAACTTTAGTTTCTTCCACTTTCGTTCCGGTAACCTCGAAGCTAGGACACCCTGAGCGAAGAAGTAATATATAAAGAATACTAAAAACTAAAATCAGATGCTCAATACAAACAACAAATACAGTTAGGTCCAGAAATGTTTGGACACTGACACAATAGTTTTCACAATATTGTCTCTGTATGCCACCACAATGGATTTCAAATTAAACAACCGATATGCAATCAAAGTGCAGACTTGCAGCTTGACTTCAAGGGGTTGAACAAAAATATTGTATAAAACATTTAGGAATTCCAACTATTTTCATACAAAGTCCCCTTATTTCAGGGGCTCAAATATAACTGGACAAAATAACACAATCATGAATAAAATATTAATTTTTAATCCTTGGTCAAAAATCCTTTGCAGGCAATGACTGCTTGAAGTCTGGAACGCATGGACATCATCAAACGTTGGATTTCCTCCTTTATGATGCTTTGCCAGGCCTTTACTGTCTTCGGTTGTTGTTTGTTCGTGGGTCTTTCTGTCTTAAGTTTTGTCTTCAGCAAGTGAAATGCATGCTCAATCGGGTTGAGATCAGGTGATTGATTCTGTCATTGCAGAATATTCTACTTCTTTGCTTTAAAAAACTCCTGGTTTGCTTTCATAGTATGTTTTGGGTCACTGTCCATCTGCAAAGTGAAGCACCATACAATAAACTTTGTTGAATTTGGCTAAATCTGAGCAGACACTATATCCCTATACACTTCAGAATTCATCCGGCTGCTTTTATCTTCTGTCACATCATCAATAAACACTAGTGACCCAGTGCCATTGGAAGCCATGCATGCCCATGTTATCACACTGCCACCACCGTGTTTTTTTTTCAGATGATGTGTGATGCTTTGGATCATGAGTCATTCCAAGCCTTCTCCATACTTTTTTGTTCCCATCATTCTGGTACAGATTGATCTTAGTTTCATCTGTCCAAAGAATGCTGTTCCAGAACTGGGCTGGCTGTTTTAGATGTTTTTTGGCAAAGTGTAATCTGGCCTTTCTATTCTTGAGGCTCATGAATGGTTTCACCTTGTGGTGAACCCTGTGTATTTGCTCTCGTGAAGTCTTCTCTTTATGGTAGACTTCGATAATGATATGCCTACCTCCTGGAGAGTGTTCTTCACTTGGCTGGATGTTGTCAAGGGATTTTTCTTTATTGTGGAAAGGATCCTATGATCATCCACCACTGTTGTATTCCATGGATGTCCAGGCCTTTTTATGTTGCAGAGCTCACCAGTGCGTTCAGAATGTACCAAACTGCTGATTTCGTGACTCCTAATGTTCCTGCTATCTCACTGATGGATTTTATTTGCAGCCTAAGGTTGGCCTGTTCCACTTGCATTGAGAGCTCCTTTGACCGCATGTTGTGGGTTCACAGCAACAGCTTCCAAATGAAGAAACAATGAAGGAATAGCCCACACTTGTCCATGAAACAGCTTTGAGTCAATTGTCCAATTACTTTTGGTCCCTTGAAAAAGAGGGGGCTACATATTAAAGAGCTGTAATTCCTAAACCCTTCCTCCAATTTGGATGTGAATACTCTCAAAATCTGAAAAACTGCACTTTAAGCCCATATTCATTATTTAACTGTAACTTGAATATATTTTGGTAAGCAACCAAAATAACAAAACTTGTGTGTGTCCAATTATTTCCGGACATAACTATATACACATACAACCCTGCTTCCAAAAAATTGGGACACTGTGTAAAATGTAAAAAAGAAAAACAGAATCCTCTCTGGGATGCTCTATATATATTCAAATGTATACACTGTTAGTTTAAATTGGTGTGTGTATTATTAGTGTATTGTTGGGTGTAACTTGGTGCATCATACCAATTTACCATTTTCGCTTGGTTTGCAGGTTGTTACATCGTCCACAGCTTTCTGAATGTTCTTTAAGGCATCATCATAAATTTTATCAGCTCCTTGTTTGTTCGGAATGGCAAGGACAATGTCATATTCAACCGTCAAACTAGGACTGAAAGATATGGCAGTGAGTAAACTCATGTCTGGCAATTTTATGTTCAGACTTTTTGCTAAATACTAATCTAGAAAAATACACTTATTACTTCATTCTTATTTCGGCCTTGAAGTTCTGAAAAACAAAAACAAAGGATGTTTCAAAACCTCATTGTAATTCCATATGATGCTTACATTACAGTATTTATGCATATTTAATTTTTCATTCAACTTGTTGAATAATATAACAGATCAATTTACCATGTTTTGAGCGAGTGATCGAATAACTGCTGACTCTTTGCTGAAAGAAAACAGAAAAAGAATACCAATGACAGAAATCTACAAAATGTTTACACGACAACATTGACAGATACAGTATGTTTCTATAGCAAATTGTACTCTCAAAAGTATAAGGTGTAGAATAGGATAAGCGGTGGAATAAAACATTTGCTAGAATTTGACTTGCTATTTGAGTATAATGGTGTAATACCTTAAAGTGACATTATCAACTCCAATGAAGTGTTCGATTTTTTTTTCATTGTAGTAGATATTCATCTGAAATACAAACATTGGTCAGTGTTTTCAAAAGGACTTCAATTAAATCCCATGGTCACTCTGGCAGTTCAGCGCAATATTTTGTGCTGTCTTGACCAGCTGTGCTGTTATTGATGTATTTATATACTGTACTTTATACAAATATATATGTTAATTTGACACTAAATGTAATACATTCTTGTTTTGTCCCACCTGTCCTTTGATATTTTCCACCTTCTTCTTGTACAGAAATGAGGTTTTGTTCGAATAATCTTCTAAGTACTGCTCGTTTGTTTTCATAGTAACTGCTGCTGTCCTATTTAGATTATCTACAAAAACACAGTGACAAGATTAGTGAATATCCAATATTTAAACATACTGAAAGCATTTTGAGTATTAATTATTGCTTAGAGTAAAACTTCATTTGATTGTCACAAAATGGTTTCTGTAGGTGCTCTACAAATGATCATTTTATTAATCTACTAACCCTTACCCTAACCTTAACCCGTACCCTAACCCTTATTCTAAATGTAACCTTAGCAAGCAGCTGCTTATCAACATATAGTTTGTTGAAAGTTTGTCAATAGTACTACTATCTATGGAGCATTAACAGATGGAAGTTGGGACTCCCAAAACAAAGTACATACATGTTAAGAAATACAGTATCTCACAAAAGTGGGTACACCCCTCACATTTTTGTAAATATTTGATTATATCTTTTCATGTGACAACCCTGAAGAAATGACACCTTGCTACAATGTAAAGTAGTGAGTGTACAGCTTGTATAACAGTGTAAATTTGTTGTCCCCTCAAAATAACACAACACACAGCCATTCATGTCTAAACCGCTGGCAACAAAAGTGAGTACACCCCTAAGTGAAAATGTCCAAATTGGGCCCAAAGTGTCAATATTTTGTGTAGCCACCATTATTTTCCAGCGCTCTCTTAACCCTCTTGGGCATGGAGTTCACCAGAGCTTCACAGGTTGCCACTGGAGTCCTCTTCCACTCCTCCATGACGACATCACAGAGCTGGTGGATGTTAGAGACCTTGCGCTCCTCCACCTTCCGTTTGAGGATGCCCCACAGATGCTCAATAGGGTTTGGGTCTGGAAATATGCTTGGCTAGTCCATCACCTTTACCCTCAGCTTCTTTAGCAAGGCAGTGGTCGTCTTGGAGGTGTGTTTGGGGTCATTATCATGTTGGAATACTGCCCTGCGTCCCAGTCTCCGAAGGGAGGGGATCATGCTCTGCTTCAGTATGTCACAGTACATGTTGGCGTTCATGGGTCCCTCAATGAACTGTAGCTCCCCAGTGACAGCAGCACTCATGCAGCCCCAAACCATGACACTCTCACCACCATGCTTGACTGTAGGCAAGACACACTTGTCTTTGTACTCCTCACCTGGTTGCCGCCACACACGCTTGACACCATCTGAACCAAATAAATTTATCTTGGTCTCATCAGACCACAGGAAAGGGTTCCAGTAATCCATGTCCTTAGTCTGCTTGTCTTCAGCAAACTGTTTGCGGGCTTCCTTGTACATCATCTTTAGAAGGGGCTTCCTTCTGGGACGACAGCCATGCAAACCAATTTGATGCAGTGTGCGGTGTATGGTCTGAGCACTGACAGGCTGACCCCCACCCCTTCAACCTCTGCAGCAATGCTGGCAGCACTCATACGTCTATTTCCCAAAGACAACCTCTGGATATGACGCTGAGCACGTGCACTCAACTTCTTTGGTCGACCATGGCGAGGCCTGTTTTGAGTGGAACCTGTTCTGTTAAACCACTGTATGGTCTTGGCCACCGTGCTGCAGCTCAGTTTCAGCGTCTTGGCAATCTTCTTACAGCCTAGGCCATCTTTATGTAGAGCAACAATTCTTTTTTTCAGACCCTCAGAGAGTTCTTTGCCATGAGGTGCCATGTTGAACTTCTAGTGACCAGTATGAGGGAGTGTGAGAGCGACAACACCAAATTTAACACACCTGCTCCCCATTCACTCCTGAGACCTTATAACACTAACGAGTCACATGACACCGGGGAGGGAAAATGGCTAATTGGGCCCAATTTGGACATTTTCACGTAGGGGTGTACTCACTTTTGTTGTCAGCGGTTTAGACATTAATGGCTGTGTGTTGAGTTATTTTGACTGGACAGCACATTTACACTGTTATACAAGCTGTACACTCACTACTTTACATTGTAGCAAAGTGTCATTTCTTCAGTGTTGTGACATGAAAAGATATAATCAAATATTTACAAATATGTGAGGGGTTTACTCACTTTTGTGAGATACTGTATGTTCAGAATGTCTACATTAAAAACTATCAGAAATAGTTTGTTCATATTAATAAGTTTGTTCTCATAATTGGTAACAGAAATAGTGAAATTTCAGCATGTGAAATGTATTAATAACATTGCTTAACATTGCTTAAAATGTAGGGCTGTCTGACATACCTGGCTCTACATTATCCTTGATTGCTGTACAAGTTTTCCCTGTGAAGGCAGGTAGACAGATACATGACTGTCCATCAGATGTTGCATTTCCTCCATTCTCACATTTAATTGGGGGCTTAGTGGTGGTGGCAATAGTTTGAGTCGTAGGGGAAGGAGTGATTTCTGTAGTAGGTTTGGTTGTAGTTCCATTAGATGGTTTGGTTGTTGTTTCAGTAGGGGAACTGGTTGTACTTTTATCAGGTGGATTTGTTGTAGTTACATCTGGAGTATTAGTTGTAGTTTCATCAGGAGGACTGGTTGTAGTTCCATCGGGAGGATTTGTAGTTGTTCCATCAGGAGGATT
>JACXGI010020183.1:0-11347 GCA_016801175.1 Esox masquinongy | reverse complement strand
AGACAAAATCGCAGTGCCGGCAATTCTCTTTATTCCCCCATACAGATATATCTGGAGACAGTGTGGCACTCAGTCCAACAGAGTCTGACACAATCACAGCACACACAGTTCTTATAGCATGAGCCCCCCACCCCAGACTTTCCCGTTTTTCTGCTTTTCTGGCTCAAGGAGCGGTTCATACCATATATGGGTAAGATATGCGTTGTTTAACACATCTCTCATGGCAGCTGCCGTCTTCGGGTTTCCCTGTTGTTATTCCAACCAATCGACTTCTAGCTCTAGCGTCTTCTCCCTTATTTGGCATTCTGCCCGTTTACTACAGAATACCAAGCGGTCTGTTCTTGTCCCCAGCTATTCTAGTGAGATTAGCATCCTGTCACCCCCTACTCTAATGCAGGTACAATGTTTCTTAGTTCTACTTAGCCTCTAGCAGAATTGTATGTTATCTTAATGCTATTGCTCCACACTATTTATTACTTCTTTTCTTAATGTATTTATCACCTGGGTTACACATAGCTATAATGGAGCATTGGCATCTGCTATGTTTTACATCTTCCATTCTTAGAATTTGTTTTAATTTGTTTATTTGGAAATTGTTTTGTTTAATGTAAGGTCTAACATTTTAATGGTGGAATAGAATAGATCTCATCATTTTTGATTTGGCTAAGCAAAGTCCAGTCTGAACAGACTCATTCCACTGCCATGTGCTATCGGGCATAAATGTAGCACATTGAATGAAACATCAACCAAGCCATTTCTGGATGGAAAATGAACTTTGACATAGACTTTTATGGAAACTTGTCTGAATAGGGTGTAAGCTTCACTCTAATGATAGAATGTCTGAGATCCACAAGTTTTCAAGACTGATCTATTGTCTTCATTGTTGGGAGTTGACGGAACAATACCCAGTGGATGAAAGTCCGATGGACTGTTGAACCACACTAATCGTTGTTTTGCAAGTTATACTTTCAGCAGATCGGGACATCACAACCCCTTTTCTGATGATACATCACGTCACTGACTGGACACAGACAACAGAGTGTGAGTACCAGCAACATGTTCAAGAAGGATTTCTACAACCACACTGGATGAATCTGTTCCAAATCTTCCTGACCACTCACATGGCAGAACGATGCCAGGGTCAGATCACTTGGCTTCTCACTCCATTTCTAGATGAACCATCGACCGCAAGATGAGAGGAGAATCCACCTGAGTCCTGAAGGACTCCACATACTACAGGTCAGAGTACCACGGGCCAGTTGACTGGAAAGGTCATATGGTCCCAACACAGTGGAAGACACTGTTGTGGTGTTAATCTGAATTAGTGAAGTGTTGGAAACTCACTACTCCACTACACACCTACACTGACTTGTTAGGACAACCAGGCAATTTGCTGGGACCACATCACACTGACTGCAATAACTGATATTAGAACTTTACATCACTGATACAAGACAGAGAAGACTGAAGACTAGAACTACAGGACTTTTGATGGGAATCTAGGTTCATTCCTAACAATCAATAGTTTTCCTAAATTGACTGGCATTTTGATCTCTTATGTATGTATGTTTATTCCTCACAAGACAGGTAGAGGACCACACATGATCAATACCCAAAACATTGGCCATTGATACTTGTTTTTTTGTGAAGTTGCTTAATAGTCATAATTACAACAACTATCCTGATATGTTTAATAAGTGCCATATTCCTTTTCAAAGGTAGAAACTGTCACTAGTACATTCATTGGAGTTGAGTGTTGTGTTACGTTCAGGATATGTTGGGTCGTTAGTATGATGTTGATGCATGACTCATGACATGGACAAGGGGGGACTTTGTTTAAATGGTTTATTGGGAATGAATTATGCATTTCATTAATATGTCATGTTAGGTCTGTTTCTGTTGGACACGGATTGGACTGATAGTAATCTGGGACTTGATGTGTACAGGAAAGATCATCATGGTCGCCACGACTGCAATGCCATACAGTTTTGTGTCAGGGCAAGCTGTGTCCACTGCATCTTATTTTCATTTCATTTAAAGAATAATAAAGCCTCATAGGCCAGATAATCCTTTTTATTATTTTTCTTTATTGTTTTTTTAACAGAAGTGTTTGGACCTTTTCAGTTCATTAGGAATTGGATTGTACTTTTATTTTGCTAGTTTTATCAACATGTAATGATTATTTGTTACATGTTTGAAGTGGGGACTGATAGATATTGAGCATGAAAAGTAATTGAATTAAGCTTGACACAATGTATGAGAGTACTAACTATCTCTGTAGAAGGACACTAGGTAGGAAATGTGATGCCCCATTACTAATGGGTTCCAAACACTCTGTCCATACCACCTGCTAAGAACTGTATATGTGACTGTCATAGGACTCTCCGAATAGACCCTTGGATCATAGGTTGGAATACACCATACAAGGGTATTTTGTAGGATAAATCTTTCTTATAATAGTCTGTGTAATGATTGGCTATGAACACTGACCACCTCCTATGTGTCCTGGCATAAAAGTCTGTGTTAACTTTGTAATTATTGGGGAAAAATGAAAGAACTATGGAAGGTTAACTTCGTAGCCTCATGCTCAATAAAGATTTTCCCCTGACTTCCGGCTGCATTAATTTTGTTCATGGATCAAAAATGGACAGAATCTAACATGCTGAACACGATGGTGTGTGCACAGCCTATGAATTTCTAGGCTGTTTCTGACACGGTCACCCAAAGTGTCATTGTTCAACAGGCACCAACCCGGTGACAAAGATTCAGTACAGGTTGATGCACCAGCAATGGCTAGCAAAATTTCAAGTTTCAAGAACAACACAGTTTAGCCACCACATTTTTTCCAGTGAGATAGAAGTTAGTGATTTCTCTTTCATCTCAGAAACAGTTTAGATGGTACAGTGGCGTTACACAAAACAGACACCAACCAAACCACATAATGGCAACATTTTTATTGCCGCGTTCACAAACGCTTATGCTAGACGCTTATGCTAGACTCAAATTGTATTCACTCTTGGAGAAGTTGGATAGACGTTTGGCTCTACACAGACACTGATTCAGTGATCTTTGTCACACGCCACAGGGATTAGGTACCCACTCTAGGCCCATTCTTGGGTGACTTGACCGATGACTTACCAGATGGTGACAGCATCGCGCAATTTGTTAGTGGTGGCCCAAAGACATACGGTTACAAAACCATTAAATGTCTGACCTGTCTCAAAGCAAAAGGCATTACACTCAACAGCTACAACTCGGGTATTGTAAATTTGGAGACACTAACAAGACTGGTTGATAACTTTGTACAAGGCGAAGGTGTTGATGATGATCATGTCCTTGTTATTGCAGACACAATTGCTAGAGATAAAAGAGTGTTCACATTGAAAAACAGAGTAGCGTCCAAGCGCTTCAGAGTTGTATACAACAAGCGTGTACTGCTCCCCGATTACAGCACAAGGCCTTACGGGTACTAAATCACATTCTAGCTCGAACTCGAAATGTTTGGATAGATATGTCTCAATGAGTTACTAGGCAGCATTATGTAGAAACCGCTGTCATCCATGCTGATCGCAGTCACTGTAAATGATGCGGTCCAGCAAATCCTAGTGTTTTTATCCAGTTTGTAGGTCAAGGACTTGCTCCAATGCTATTCAACTGCTGAATTTCTCAGCCAGCCAAACCATTTCATTTTCTTTCCTTTCTGTACTTTCTCATCCAGAACTGCTTCCACTTTAATTTTTTCCTTAGCCACGATTATTTTCAGTAATTCCTTTTCATAAAAGGTCCCAACGATCACATTACTATCGTAATCTTTTATTCTATACACAGGAGACACCCTAGGAATGCATTCCGTTATTGTAAAATACCCTTTTTCATAACCCTTGGTAAACGCCCCTCTCAACATTGAGAGTCTCACAGCATCTCCAACTTGGAACTTTGATTTTCATTTCTCATCATTGTTGTACCACACAGGTTCTTGAGAACGTGTCTAACATTTTCATCACAAACGTCAACAGGCTTCATCTTAATAGACCGATGGTAGCTATGGTTGTAACCACGAACCAAATCTTGAATCACATCAACATAACAATGTGTGTTGGCAGCCGTGAGATACTGCCACATTCGTGATTTAATTGTTTTATTAAATCTGTCAATGATGTTCGCTTTGACATAATTTCCTGTAGCAAAATATTTTGTTATACTTCTTCATCAACAATTCAAAATGTGAATAAAAAAAACTCCTTCCCCTTGTCCGTTTGGACTTTTTTGGGGCTTCTTCCTTCTTTTAATGACTTCAAATGCCTGCTTTACCTCGATAGCACTTTTATTTCTCAGCACACGATCCCAGGCGTATTTACTTATCACATCTATACATGTTAAAATAAATTTCATTTTACCGTTTTCCACACTATAAGCACTCATGTCGACCAAATCCAGTTGAAATTGTGAATTTATATCGTGAAAAATAACTATTTCTTTGAAAATTTATAGCTACATGTAGCGTGTATGTATCCTGGGCCAATAGCCAATCATTTGCCACGCCATTTTTGAGGATCTTCCCGGTTTTCTCCAAGTACGCTCTTTTCAAACCCTCTCTAACCATAAGCACCAGGGTTTGACGGGTCATAGTAAATACTTTTCATAACCTGTTCAGACATCGTAGAGCATTGGGTCAATAATGAGAAATAATTCGTGTTTAACATCATTTTATTTACATTTTTGTCCAAGAATTTCAGAAGAGACACACCCATTCAGATTTCTGTTGATACAGGGTCTTTGGTTTTATCGCACCAAGACTCTACTGCGTTGCATACAGCTTCCTCATTAAATTTGTCCATGTATTCATCCCTATTCTCATTCAGTCTCTGTGTGATGTACGGCTCTGACTTGAGCTTGTGCAGAAAGTTCTTAGCTGCCACGTGAACATCGGTCAGCGGTGCTTGAAAACCAAATGCATTCAAAGCCTTGACCAGCACATGTTTCAACCGCGGTGTTAAAACTGTCTCCACAATGTCATCATAATGGGTCTCAAAAAAATAATCAGGCAGGTCGAGACAAGAATGTCTTCTCTGGCTCGGATGGTCCACTTCACATCCGATGCATGCTTTGTGGAGAATGGCCGCAACAACATGTTCCAGGATCATACCCAATGTTGCTTTGATGATCTTTAAAACTTGTGGTGCAAGGTGTGTGTCCATTTTGTGATAACTCTTGTCAACATTTGACAGGTATGATAGATTAAGAGGTCCTAACTGAGCGCCAAGCCGATCAAGCCAATGGTAGTTTCTTGGTGGGAATAATGGTGGAGGTGAGGGATCAGGGTCCGGGGCAGCATAGCCGATTCAGTGTTGTCATCCAAGGCGTCACACAGCCAGCCCTCAGCCTTGGGTTCTTCAAACTCCGGTTGGTTGTATTTTTGAGACATGTTTCATAAAGTCTGCCGGCTGCTTGATAGTCACAGGCAGACTGTCTGTTTTTATGCTGTGTTGAGGATTGTGTTGGATTAAGGCGGGGCTTCAGAGTTGTACGTCAGTCGAACAGTGCGCAGTCGCAGTCACACTAACTTGCCGAAATTTTCTGGAAATAGTTCCAATCTAACAGAGTCATACTGCTGCATTCCTTCAATAACTTTAAACAACACGTCTACCGTATTATGTGTGCCCTGTTTTGGCCCCAAATAAAACATTTTTCAAAAGCTGCTCCATATACTAGCACTAAAGGTCATTTAAAGGTCAAACCCTGTTTAAACACCTCGCATTCGGACAATTCATAAAATGCGACTTCTGGTATCTCGGGGTTGAAAATGTATCTACGAGTTCGGCCGTCTTACAACTTCCACTCCTGTGCTAACATATTCTGGTGTAGTTGATGAATCCGAGCTAAACACTGCATTGATTTCTTTGTGGGGTGGCATCTTCATCGTGTCATTGCCACCCAAATGTATTCTCTTGCCGGCTTGCTGTGCAGCTGTTAAGCTGTTAACCTTCACCGGTGTTTTAAACCCAGTGTTGATCGCTGTAGAATCTGCCATGTTTTGTAATGTACGCGTAGGTTTACTCAGGCTAGTCTGAATGACCAACACCTGGGGTCTGTGTGGTTTCAATACACCAAACACGCCAGCCACCTATGGCGTCGTAGAACATGAAAGTTACCACCTGCTTATAGATCATCTGTTGTACACACTTAGAACTTGTCGTAACATCAATTGCCTGTGGGATTAAACATTCCCGAACCCTGGCGCACTATTGTTAAAAACCAAAGATCACACTACTTCTCATAACACCGAATGTCTGGGGAATTGAACATTCCCGAACCCTGGCGCCCTATGGTTAAACATTATTGCTACTTACAGCTCTGGAAAAAATTAAGAGACCACTGCACCTTTTTCTTTCCTTTCCAAAAAAGTTGTAAAGGAAGGTTTTGAGTGGGGAACAGAAGGGTTAAAATTAAGAGACCACTGCAAATTGAATGCTTCTTTTCCTCACTTAAAACTTTCCTTTTCAACTATTTTGGAAAGGAAAGAAAAAGGTGCAGTGGTCTCAATTTTTTCCAGAGCTGTATCTTAACATCGAATGTCTGGTGAATTTAACATTCCCAGAACCCTGGAGCCCTATTGTTAAACATCAAAGCCACCACAAATTACAAACCAGACACCCCCCATACCATATTTCATCCCCCGGACATGCATACGTCATACAGGAAGTTACAACTCCTAACATACGTCACACAGGAAGTACCACCCCGGAACACACGTCACGCCGTAAGTCTCACACCGGAACATACGTCACACCGGAAGTCCAACCCCTGCATACGTCACACAGGAAGTCCCACCTACCAAACCGGACGCCCCACCTACTGTCAATCAATCATCCAAAAGTGACAGAATGAACCCTATTTTAACTACTACCTCAAGGTGAGGCTATAGAAGCGATCCCTCAGAATAAGTAAAAATGTTATGTTTCTTTTTCCAAATGAAGAAATCTTTATAGTGAGAAGAGATGAAATTGCATATTGTAAATATGATTTCTATTTCTCACCAAAAAGTCAATTATATTGCAGTTATATATTGGGCTTAAATTCGAGAGATGAAAGCAAGGGCGTTGGGCAAGTCAGTGCAAACAGTGTTACAGTGGTTCACTGGGGCCCATGACCATTTGGTGTCCCACATTGATTCACAGACAATGTTTTCATGGCCTTCTTGACAAATGAAGACAATGAGAGTATGTATCAACCAAAATATCAGAAATGTTTGGATGTATTTTCCCCTAAAATTCCTTATAAACCACAATTTCTTTAAAAACCAATACTCTCTCATGCCATGCACTCCTGTATTGCCACCCACAACAACATTAACTGTCATGCATATTTGACTAATAAAACATAGAAAAACAAACGCCCATGCTGGCACACATGCACAAACAAACAAATGCAGTGCTCCCTCAAACCTTTCAGCCCTTTGGATGTGCCCTGCTGGCTTGTCTACAATGGAGGATTCCCCAACCTTATCTCCTCCCTGCAGGCTCTGAAGTAATACCTCTTCTTCAGGAGGATAGACGCAGACACAGACACAGACATGAGCACACCCACCCACATACACACGCACACACCCAGGCACAAGGAGGCAGCACTAGAAAACACACTCTGGCTTCCGTTTGATAAATGACAAGCTTGAAATGGGCATTTGCATCAGCTTACATTCCTCAACCACCCGATGTTGTTCATATGTCCAAAAGAATGAAACCTGTTTTTGTTTCTCATTACCCAATATCTCAATTGCAGCTTTCATAGTTAAAAAACTGATGTTGATAATATGTTTAGACATTCTTCCCAGATGTTGACTTTAGAATCATTTTATGAATGGTTTGAAAATACTTATGCAAATATTAGGGATGCACGTATGCAAATATCAGCAGTACATCGGTATCGGCCAATATTTGCCTTGTTGACTGCCATCAGCCTATCGACAAATAAGACATTCGCTGATGGCAGTGGCCGATGTTAATCTGTTTTGTCTCATCAATTTTGCACGGGCTAAATGTTATGTTGTTATTTGCGGTCTGACTCAACAACAGTAGCCAACCCAGCTGCAGTTTCAGAGAAGATCCAGTAGGTGGTAGGCTAACTATAACAGCCACTGGCGGGACACGACTGCATAGGTGCCTGTGCACGTGAGGTTTGTTTTTTAAATTTGAGTGGAAGAAAATGTTGGCCATGTGGGAGTTTTTCACTGTCTCTGAGAAAGATGAGCGAACTGCAGTTTGTAACGTTGTGTCCCAGTGACCTTTCAAGAGGAGATACAACAAGCAAAAACTTCAGCACATCAAATCTCATCAGCCTTTTGAAAAACAAACACAAAGAAGTGTACAAGAATTACCTGAAAGCCAATGAAATACTGAGAAATGAATTGGACACAAAGGAACCACAAATCACCACCAGCAAGACTCAGTTGATAACCATAGCTTTTGAGAAAGCAAAAGAATTCCCCACGGACAGCGCCAAAGCTAAAGGGATCGCTATAAAGATGATGGACTTCATCGCATTAGATGACCAGGATTTCTCTCTTGTACAGGACATCGGGTTTTGAAGCCTTATGGAGTATATGGAGCCCCGCCACACACTGTCTAGTCGTCATCATTTCGCTGATGTCAGTCTACCCGAAATTCATAACGTTGTGGTCACACATTCATGAGCTACTGGCTCGTGAAATCCCTGCAATCAGTTTTACAACTGATATATGGAGTATGGATGTTAGCCCTGTGAGCATGCTTAGCCTCACGGCACAGTAGGTCGACAAAGATTTTAACTTGATAATAGCAGCGTTATACTCCCAGGAGTTCACAGGTTTCCACTCCGCATCTGCTATCTGAGAGGCATTTGAGAAAATGTTTGAACCCTGGAAATTAGACAAATCCAAGGTGCATGCTGTCATGAGAGATAACGCCAGAAATATGGGAAAAGCTATAATAGATAGTGGTCTGGTTAGTTTTGGCTACATGGCACACACCCTACAGCTGGCTGTCCATGATGGTGTTCTGAGCCAGTGTAGCATCTTGGATGTGGTATAGTCGGACACTAAACACTCACCTCTCGTCTACTCACGTCTGCAGGCTGTGCAGATCCAGTTGGGGATGAAACCAAAAAGGCTACAGCAAGATGTTGCCACCTGGTGGAATAGTACATTCTACATGTTATAAAGCCTTCTGGGACAAAAGCATGCATTAGCTACATATGCCGCGGACTACAACTTCCACACAACCCTCACTGCAGACCAGTGGGGATTAGTTGAAAACGTTATTACACTCCTCTCCCCGTTTGAATAACTGACAAGAGAAGTCAGCTCATCAGAGGCATCGGTTGCTGACATGATCCCCTTGGTGAGAGCCCTGAGACGTCTTTTAAGCAAGGAGGCTGACACAGACATTGGCGTTAAAACAACAAAGACCACATTATTAGTGGCTGTAAACAACACTTTGACCAAATCAAGTCTGATCCCAAAGCGCAACTGACGGATAGGCCTGCTGCTGGTGCTGGAGGTGAAAGCCATGGTAGGGAGAGAGGGCTGTTCACCCACAGAGCAAGAGGGCACCAACGGACGGGGAACGGCCCAGTTGGCATGACATGTCTGAGGAGATTCTGGAGGAAAAGGGACCAGAAAAGCCAAGGGCGACAGCATCACAGCAACTGGATGGTTTCTTTTCAGAGGACCCCATTCCCAGATATGAGACTGCACTCGGATATTGGAAAAATAATCATCACCGTTTTCCAGCACTGGCACAAATGGCACGCAAATAAGTAGGTGCTCCATGCACCAGCACGGACAGTGAGCGGCTGTTCAGCTCTGCGTCTCACATCTTGGTTGAGAAGAGAAATTGACTGAAATGTATCAAGGCAGAGATGCTTATCTTTGTAAAGAAAAACATGCATTTTACTAAGAAGTAGGCAGTGAGGTGCCGGTAATTTTATTTTATCATTAGTGCCTAATGTTCGGAAGAGGAGGCCCACTCTATGGGAAGGCCTTTCCAAAGAGGCCAATTTTTGTTACGTAAAAGGCCTATGTTCAGCCCTATGTTCCAGCCTGCTTTATGTTTGTGCTTAATAGAAACACATGAATGTTGCATTATGTATGAAAAAATAAGAGATGAAAGATAGCCCTATATGTATGTTTGTATTTATAAATTATTTAATTTATTAATTATATTTAACATTTAATTAGCCTTCATTAAATGTATATTTCACAAAAATAATTTTCGTTGGCCTATGTAAGTACTGAAAAAAATAATTCTTCACATTGTGTAGGTAGTTGTGAAAGAAGGTTATATTAAAGATTGTTTCATAAATTTGTATGATTGAATTTGTGCTCATTCAAAGATGAGATGAAAGTGTGAAAGGGCTGAAGGACATTGAAACAGTTAAAAAACAAAATAATATTTAAAAAAACATTGGTATCAGCTATTGGCCAATTTGTTATTTTAAAGATCGGTATCGGACCAGAATTTCACAATCGGTGCATCCCTAGTAAATACAAAAACCAATAGGTCTTTTCCTTGATGACAAACAGATTTTCCAGTGGCCTGGGCCAATGATCTGGGCCGCTGCCTCCAGCATTCCAGGCGACTACCTAATGAAGCTGGTTGAGAGAATTCCAAGTGTGTGCAAAGCTATCATCAATGCAAAAGGTGACTACTTTGAAGAATTGAACATATAAATGTATTTTGATTTGTGTTATGTGTTATTTCATAGTTTTTATGTCTTCACTATTAATTTACAGTGAGGAAAATATAAAAAGAAATACCCTTGAATGAGTAGGTACAGTGGATATAAAAAGTTTACACACCCCTGTGAAAATGCCAGGTTTTTGTGATGTAAAAGAATGAGACAAAGATAAATCATGTCAGAACTTTTTCCACTTTTAATGTGACCTATAATGTGAACAATTCAATTGAAAAACTAACTGAAATCTTCGAGGGGGAAAAATGAAAAATAAAAAACTTACAATAATCTGGTTGCATAAGTGTGCACACCCTCTTATAACTGGGGATGTGGCTGTGTTCAGAATTAACCAATCACATTCAAACTCATGTTAAATAGAAGTCATTACACACCTGCCATCATTTAAAGTGACTCTGATTAATCACAAATAAAGTTCATCTGTTCTAGTAGGATTTTCCTGACATTTTCTTAGTTGCATCTCAGAGCAAAAGCCATGGTCCGCAGAGAGCTTCCAAAGCATCAGAGGGATCTCATTGTTGAAAGATATCAGTCAGGAGAAGGATACAAAAGAATTTCCAAAGCATTAGATATACCATGGAACACAGTGAAGACAGTCATCATCAAGTGGAGAAAATAT
>JACXGI010020182.1:0-11347 GCA_016801175.1 Esox masquinongy | reverse complement strand
TTAATTGTAGACAGTTTTGGTTCATCCAGGTATTTGTGCTCTATACAGTGACACAGTGAGTCTATTGAGCTGTTGTCATACGGTTCGAGAGCCATTATATATTTGAGTGTCATCTGCATAGCTGTGGTAGTTAATGTTGTTGTTCTGTAGAATTTGGCCCAGAGGTAGCATATAGAGATTGAACAGAAGCAGTCCGAGAACTGATCCCTGGGGAACTTCACATGTCATAGCCACCCTATCAGATTCATGATTGCCAATGATGACAAAGTAACTCTGGCCATCTAGATAAGATCTGAACCAATTAAGGACTGTCCCGGAGAGTCCTACCCAATTTTCCAGCCTGTCTAGATGTGTTCTCTAATCTACAATGTCAAATGCTGCACTGAGATCTAATAGAACCAGAACTGTTATTTTATCAGAATCAGTATTCAGCCGTATATCATTTAAAACGTCTATCAGAGCTGTTTCAGTACTGTGATGAGATCGGAAGCCTGACTGAAATTTGTCTAAGAGACCGCTTGAGTTCACAAAATTGCTGAGTTGATTGAAGACAACCTTCTAAATTATCTTGATTATAAAAGGGAGATTTGATATAGGTCTACAGTTGTTCATTATGGATGCATCCATTGTTCTCTTTTTTAATAGGGGCTTAATGGCAGCTGTTTTTAGAGACATAGGGAAAATGCCTGATTGCAGAGAGCTATTAACTATTTGCTGTAGATCTATTGTTTACATCTGTAGAGTTAAAACTAGTTTTAAACAAGAAACCAGGCAAGCCGAGTCCAGCCAGCTCGCAATAGAAACTCTTGTCTCTATCGTGAACAAATCCTCTTTTGCCACTGGCCGTTTTAATAGTTAATTGCACATTCGTGAATGACATTGATACAGTTAAACCGACTACCGTTTCTTACTAAGTTTACCTCTACCACAAATAGCGGCTATGTATTGTGTTTTCCACTGGCCGTTTTAACAGTGTATTAGCCAGTAATAAGCTTTACCGGTATCTACTAACTTACTGGAATAGTCATAAGAATTGAGCAATTGCTAGCGAGTCTGCCAAAGCTATTTCATTTCATGGCATAAGAACGTATTTTTTTCATTCATGGTAAAACAACATACTTTTCTCTTTCATTCGTGAATGACATTTACACAATAACTATCAATAAAGGTGACGATAACTAACTTTTTCATCAAGTGAAAAGACGAGAGAATCGTGGAATCTACCAGAAATAATTAATAAATGTCGTTGCTCTCAATAGATTCAAACTTACTGTAGGTCTTCCACATGAGAGGCACTGTCTTTAACCACTACGCCATGGCATTACACGTTTCAGCAGTCGCTAGACTCCACTGAGGATTGTGTTAAACTGACTAACGTTTCTTATTAAGTTTACCTCCACCATAGCATCTATGAACTGTATTGCTTTTGCCACTGGCCGTATTAACAGCTTATTAGCCAGTAATAGGCTTACTAGTATCTACTAACTTCCTAGGAATAATCATAAGAATTGAGCAATTGCTAGCGAGACTGAAGATGAACTATTCCATGCCAGAAAAATTCGCAATATAACCGTATACAGTTTCAGTTAAGGCTTAAGATATCGTAGCTATGTTGTTAAGCCAGCAAATGTGTTTGTCTATCCTGACCAAAAACAGATGCACGGATGCGTACTTCAAAAATCCACCAGAAACAGTCGCAATATAACCGTAAACTGTTTTATTTCAGGCTTACTATAATGTAGATACTAACGGTTTTAGCCAGCAAAGTTTTTGTCTATACGGAATAATTCATAATGCGTACTTTGCTTAGCCTGCGAGGAGATACGAACTCGGGACCTATAGTTGACATATCCGCTTCACTAACCACTACGCTATTTAACAAGGGGTAGACAGCCAGTCAGTCGGGACACGAGTTCTGAAGCTATCTGCTTTTGAGGGTTTGTAAGCTTGTCTACCATGGCCAATAGAGTGTGGGTATTGTTGATATTGTTATTGATCATTCCCGATAAATGTTTCTTTCTAGCCCTGCATAACTCATAGTTGAAGCTACCAATGCTTTGTTTATAGATGTCATAGTGGATTTGAAGTTTAGTTTTCCTCCACTTACATTCCGCTTTCCTACATCCTCTTTTCAGGGCGTTTACCATCGAAGTGGTTCTCCGTGGTGCTTTCTGTTTGCTCATAGTTTTCATTACCTTTACCGGTACAACACGATCCATGACATTCAATATGTTGGCGTTAAAATTATCCAGGAGTACATCAACTGACTCTGCGCTTATTGCTGGAGAGATAGCTATGGCTTCCATAAACTGAGCATTGGTACTCTCATTAATGTACCTTTTCTTAACAGAAACAGAGTTTACATCCGGGGTGATCAGTGATTCCAAAATGACACAATAATGATCAGACCGGGCCACGTCTTTAACCATGACAAGAAATAACGAGACCTTTGGAGATAACCAGGTCTAGAATATGGCCTCGACTGTGCATAGGCTCTTTCACATTTTGTGTGAGATCAAAAGTGTCAAATAAAAGCACATTGAATTGCTTCCACGTATGAATTGTGCTATTTAAATAAACTTGCTTGCTTGCTATCAGATAATTTCAGATATCAATTGTTTTATGTTTCATTGTTTGCCAGATTTGTTGAGGAAGTTCTGATCTTTGACTAAATGAGAAGGGTATCTTTCATGATATTGTCTTTTTGTTTTTTCTTCATATTATTTAATTGTTAATACGTACTGAATTACATTGAATGAGTCAATGAAACTGTTGCCTTAAGCTATACATGAGTCCATTATCAAGATTAACACAATGATTATCTCCTGTCCAGGACTGTGAACAATTCCTCTTACTACATGCACTGACATTCCATTTTGAATTATCTTCAATTCTTTTCTTTCAGAAAAATGTGAATAAGCTTTAATGTGTGAAATCCCTGACATTTACATAGAATGAATTCCAACCATAAGGGTTCATTCACATTATTATCACCCTTTAGTGGGGATCAAGTCAAGCAGAAACATTGTATCATTTTCATTTTAAGTTTGGTCACATTTAACCACTCAATGAGTGTGTGTCCAAATCTTTGACTGGTTTTGTAAATCAAATTGTTCTGGGACTAAATTTAAACTGTGAAATTGAATGCAAAATGTAACAACAAGGACTGAGAAGAGAGAAAAAAAGATGGACACAGTTAAAAAATGACTAATAACATTTCTCTCTATGCTGATATTCCTGATGGAAGAAAATGCTGCAGCTCCACCTAGAATTTCTGTCAAATAAAAAACAGTTACACCTCGTAAACAACAGCACTGGTTTCTGTGGGAGACATTTACTCCATACATCATAGGATTACATCATAGGATTACATCATAGGATAGTAAGACAAATAACAAAACAAAGCTGGGTTTAATATTATCAATAGGGTTGTGGTTTATGTGGGGTTTGGATATGATGTTAAGGTCAGTTATTGATAATGCATGTGTGATGGGCTGTGTTAACCAGACATAACTGTGTTAGAATCTCTTCTCTGCACACTGAAAATACAAATGTTTACTAATAACAAACATCAATGAAATGAAAAGTGTGATGTTTTACCAAAGCAGTATGCAGATAGAACATGCAAGATTAGACAATTTGTTAGTCTGTAGTATAAAGTTAAAGAAGTAGAACACTACTGGCCACAGATCTCTGTCCTACTGTTGATGCTTCATGTAGTTCTGTATTGTATTCAGTAGTAGACCATGAGGAGGTGTCTGTCTGAATGGCATGTCTGTATCCTCTGATTCAAGGTTGTTTATTGTGTTAGCCCCCTTCAGGTTGATTTCCATACTACAGCACCAAGCAGTGGACTTTGTTTTTCTTTGTTAAATTAAAATATCCACCTTCATGAAATTGAAGACTACTGAAAACTAACAAAACTTTCTTACAGTACATAAAGGAAGACTGAGAAATACTAGAGTTCCTGGTATGTGATGTGAACACTACAGGTGTGACCACAGTTCTCTGATCTAAACCTCTGACACATTATATCAAATTGTGGTTAGATGCTTAATTTTTATTCACACCACATCAAAGCATTTTAGTCTGTAGGTTTTTGTACAACCTCTAATACTTTGTATCACTGTGTCAATAGCACAATAGTAGAAAGCTGTGTCTGACAGGGTTAGTTGTTGGATGACCAGTTCAGTTGATGTACCAGATGTTGTGGATTTATACCTCTTATCAGGTATTTTTTCATTACCACTATTTGACTTGGCACCTTTCCAAAGTATAAATATTGGTGCCTGGTTAGGATAATAACGGTACCAGTAAAGGAGAGGCCCAGAGTAACTTGTTGCGTATGTGCAGCTCAGAGTCACAGATTGTCCCTCTGTATTGGTCACTTCATTCTCTACCGGAGTGATGTGATCCCCAACAGTTAGTCCTGGAAAGAAACAGCAGTTGAAATAATAAACTGTCAGTTAAATGCTGTTCTAGTGAGTGGGGGATGTACAGTATAGACTGTAATCATCAATTAAAAAAAGAATAACTCTGCTATGTTAAATATTTCAATGACTATCACATCACTAAAATTTGAAGCTAAGTGTTGTTTACCAGAGACAAGAATGAGAACCAGTATCATTAACCTTTTCATGTGAAATACCATGTATAAATACTGATCTGATCTCTGCCTTACTGATCTGATCTCTGGTTACTGAAGACTGTTGTCACACTGCTTAATGTGTGTTCTACAGAGAGAAAGTTCCTTTACCAGGCAGGAAATATATTTTTAACCCTTTAGATCCCAATATAATTCTAGAATGTTGCTTTATATTACTGAGAATTCACATAACAAATCATAATTTCTCATACATATCAAAGCCAGGAACAAATTACAATTACAAGTTTACTTTGTTTTAAAGAAGATAATGTTCTTTTATATGAAACCACATTAATGTAACTTGAAATAACATAATTTGTATCATCCCATTGTGTAGACACTTCTGATCAAAAAACTATCCACACTCAACATAAGAAAGAACTGAGAATGTAGCTGGGTTCCTCTGTCTGGTGTGCAATTATATTCTAGGCATAACTGAAGACATCCCACTGTTCCAGTCAGTCAGAAGTCTCTCCACCTCTGACCATCTCTCCACCTCTGATCTATTTAGGTTCTGATCTGGAATATTGACGATACCGTTGAAGAGTATTTACTGAGCCAGAGTAGTTACAAGACAGAGTAACCATGCTTCCCTCAATAAAACATTCTGTCTGTAGCTGGTTGGTTAAAATAGTAGAAGGCTATTTACCTTATTAATAAACAGAGCACTGTTGCTTTAAATAAAGTTCTATAATATGTTTAAAGTGTAATTATCCAACATGTGGTCAAGAAAACTTAAACTGCACGCAATTAGTTTTATTGGGAGCTGATTGGATAGGGATTGGTGAGTAAAAAATTGGATTTCAGTTTCTTGCAGGAAGGGAGGGACGGAAAGAGAACCAAGAGAGAGGGGTCGGGAACCATGAGAGAGGGCGATAGAGATATTTGCGGCGACAACAAAAATATTGTTTACCTAATTCTCTAGGAAGAAGCCGGTATGTGTGTATGGCCCCCAGACACGTGGGGGCCATTCACACTACTGAGTCACATTATGAGTTACCGTGATGAAATTCACGCAAATTGAAACAGCCTGTGATTTCAATTGTTTACTTAGATTTTCGGTGTGAGTTTGAATCCAGGCCTCAATCGGTTGGTGATTTTGGTTTCCTCTGAGCATTGTTTTGCCATTTTGTTTTCAACTAATTACCCATTGGACAGTAAAGATTTTGATCTTTAATATATTTTGTTCATCGAAACCCGATGTGTGATTTTAGTGTTCCCTTAATTTTTCTGAGCAGTGTAGGTTTGGCAGTGTGAAGTTCGTTTTCAGTTTTTCTAGCAATTGCTCAGTTCTTATGACTATTCCAAGTAGTAAGATACTAGTATTACTGACTTATAACCTATTACAACGGCCAATGTCAAAATCCATACAGTTCATAGATGCTATTTGTCGTGGAAGTAAACGTCATAACCTTAGTTAGAAGTTTAACACAGTACTTAATGGTGTCTAGCTAAATATTCAGACTTGGCGTGATGTTAATGCGTGACAAAATGATCTAATGTTAATGTAATTTTATGACGAGGTAGTATATCCCAATCAAGTCTCAGAACTAGCATACTAGCCTACTGTATACTAACATTACGTACTTCACCACCATCCGAAGGATAGTACGTACTTGCAGTATGTAGAATACAATTTGGGATTCAGCCTTTGAGTATTTCGGGTGCTCCAGATGTGAACCTCACCTGAGTGGGAAAGGATGCTCCTTTGGTCCCGATCGTCAATCTAATTTACTGCAGATGTCTTGAGACATATTAACGGTTTGCACCTTGTGGTGAACCCTCTGTATTTGCTCTTGTAAAGTCTTCTTTTCATGGTAGACTTGGATAATGATATGCCTACCTCCTGAAGAGTGTTCTTTACTTGGCTGGATGTTGTGAAGGGGTTTTCTTTACCATAGAAAGGATCCTATGATCATCCACCACTGTTGTCTTCTGTGGACGTCCTGGCCTTTCTGTGTTGCAGAGCTCACCAGTGCTTTCTTTTTTTCTCAGGATGTACCAAACTGTTGATTTGGCCAATCCTAATGTTTCTGCTATCTCTCTGATGGATCTACTGGCAGTAGGTATGGGAGTTGAGTTGGACCTTCTTCGCACCTTTTCAACCCGAAAAGGTCCAACTACCTCATCCTTAATGATAACGCCCATACCAGTACCCCTCCTCCACCTTGCTGGCACCTGACTCGAAGTGGTGCCGTGTCCGTTAGTGATGGCCACCGACCCATCCATCTGGGCCATCAAGAGTCACTCTCATTTCATCTGTCCATAAAACCTTTGAAAAATCTGTCTTCAGTTATTTCTTTGCCCAATCTATACATTTCAACGTGTGAATCTTATTCAGTGGTGGTCTTCTTTCAGCCTTCTTGGCCATTTCTCTGAGCAATTGACACCTTGTACTTCTAGACACTCCAGGTAGGTTGCAGTTCTGGAATATGGTGGCACTAGAGGATAATGGGTTCCTGGTAGCTTCACATTTAATTATTAAGTCTTTTGCAGTTAAGTCTTTTGCAGTTGATTTGCGTCTTTTCTTCTCCATACATTTTTTGCACCCCAGTTGACTATTCACAACAAAACATTTGATTATCTGGTGGTCACGCCTCAATGGTTCAGCTATTTCAAGAGTGTTGCATCCGTCTGAAAGGCATTTTACAATTTGACTTTTCAGTGTCAGTTAAATCTCTTTTTTGGCCCATTTTACCTGAGGTCATGAAGCTGCCTAATAATTATGCACACCTTGATATTAGGTGTTATTCACTGTTGCCACACCCTCCCTCATTTGACAAATACATCTCACCTGAAAATGATTCAATCCAATGAGCATTCAAGTTTATATGGTTTGGAGTTGGAAAATGTGCATAGAAATAATAATACGATCAGAATATTCATTTGCCTAATAGTTGTGCACGCAGTTTATACATTTATGCCAAGTAATACACAACAATCAAAAATACTTGCCATGGAAAACTACCAAGAGGCCTAGTACAGGGCTAGGAGTAGTTGGAGCATTCAACTTTGAGTTGGCACGTTTCCATGGCAAGTATTTTTGTTGATTGTTTGTCACTGTTGTTGAGCACACCTCCTACCCTTTGTTTGCTGAGGTGTGTAGCCCACCTGAACTCTTAATACACAATAATATTAGGGAGAAAATAATAAATAATACATCTCTAAGCGGTGTTGTAATACATCTGTACAGAGAGGTGTTTTGTCATTGTCACCTACACTATGTTTTTGTAAGGGGGCTGTATATCCTGTTGTCACAGTGGGCCTCAGAGCACAGTAGTACACAGCAGAGTCAGACATCTGTAGTCTCAAGATCGTCAAGGGGAATGAGTTTGCATTGGCATCTACATCAGCATAAAATCTATCTTTGAAGTCAGCGGCATTGTCCCCTGGTATTGTTCCTACTTTGAATCGCATAAGCATATATTTGGGGTAGTCATTAGCTCCTTGTTTGTACCAGAACAGGTATGAATTTGTAACCTGAGTATTAAATGTACAGCCCAGTGTGACCTGTCCTCCCTCAGTAGTGATCACATCTCCTGTTGGCTGAGTGACTGAGTCTTCTCCTCTGCATTCTGGAAAGGAAGGTAACAAAATCATATAGAAAAAAATCAAGCACAATTATTGAGGGAATCAAATGTATAAAAGGCAGTGAACAAACATAAAACTCAACATAACAATCATCATACCAGAAGAAAATGCAACAAAAATCACAATATTCTTCAGCCAAGACTCCATGTCTGTCTACTGATGGTAGTTAAGAAAAGATCAAACACACTGGTATGTGTGATGGGCTTGTTAAATCACCTCTCTGAATGATGGAACTCTGCCTTAGAAAGTATCGAGGAGCTTACTAAATAAAAAAAACAGTCTAGATATCATACTAATTTTAGACAGCTCCAGTCTCTGGATTATCAAGCGGACTGAGTTGAACGTGAAATTCAGCCTGTAATCAAATCTTTGTTTGTATTCATCCCTGTAAATCCCTTCTGAATAGTGATCCGTTTTCAGGACATTTGGAGGAGAAACCCAAGTAAATTGGATGTACCAGCAGAGATCAGGTGATGTACTACTGGTAGTGTAGTTATACCTGAGTGTTGCCAGTCCTGCTTCATTGACAGTAACACGTCCACTATGCTGGTTAACATTCAATGCATTTAACATGGTTAGTCATTTAATCTGTCTGCCTTGCCTCCTCACACTAAAGTAACTCCCTGCAGTGGCTTGGGTCTCTATGAGCTCAATCAAGGTAAAAGGCCAGAGAGTGCCGTCCTTCAGGCACAAAACAACTTCGGTTTAGTCTTTGTTGAGCGAGCAGCGTGATAACAACTAGAATGCTATCAGATGTGCATCAAGACACAAATCTCAAACTTTCACAAGTCTTCTGGGTTTTTCTGCAATGAATCATGAATTGTATGAAAATGGATAAGATAAAAAGAATATAATGTGGATCAGAGACGTCACTAGGATCACAATCCATTCGATTTGAGATCTGGGGCTATTCATAAAAGACCAGGGGCTAGCCCCTGACGCCCAGGCCTAACAACCCCACTGATGTGGATTGAGTAGTCAAAGTGAAGAGCATTTTTAGCATAAACAAAAGAAATGGACCTTGCTTACAAATTCACATTTTCAGCTGTAGCATTTCTTACATGCACAAGAACAATTATGTGCATTTGAAGGCATTTGTTTTGCTTTCCTCATCAAATTCAGCCACACTTTTGATTTTCCGTCTTTTGGTGGCTGCCCAAAAAAAAATTGAGAAGACAATTGCCGACATGTTAGTCAATAAACCAAGGAAATTGCTGGCTTTTTTACTATTTATAATATAAGCCGATTGATGAGTCTGCACTTACATGTTAATATTCACTGGTGTGTCTCTTGAAAATACAAACATTGTCAATGTTTCACCTTGTTGGGCACCGTGTTGAACACCAGATAGAACTGTTGTATCATTATTGTACATAGACATTCCTTGTCACTGAGGAGGTCCGTCTGTAGGAGAAACACAGAACAAAAGATCTGACATACAATTCTGCAGGAAGCAGACAACATGTCAGTGGTTCTGGATGAAGAGGAAGAAACAGTGGATTAGTTACCTGGCTGACATCGGTCTTTATAAACTTGTCCTTCACAAGGTGCATAAGAAGGTACAGTACCTGAAGGCAAACTGGAACAGCAGAAATTGCTGATTGTTGGTAAATATGAAGAAAATTAATGTGTAATGATATGCCATGTTAAAATGTTGAGGACTGAGCTCTGGCTGAATGAGAAATGTACTTTATCATGATATTGTCTGTTTGTTTTGCTTTTGTCTCTTTTCAATTGTCAACACATACTATGTTATACTCAATAATGCTGTAGCCTAAAATATATTAATAATGAATAAAACAATTTATAAAAAATAATAGCCACTTTAAATAACTTTTAATCTCATGACCAGGGCTGTTACAGTATTCATTACATTTAGTGCATACACTGATATTCCATTTTGAACTGAAATATGTGGACTTTAACATTGAAATTAGGTTTACTTTGAGAACTGACTGAAATGTAAATGGAATTATCTCCAACCCAGCTCATTACCCAAAACAAACCATTGTTAGAGCTTTTTTATTACATGGCCAGTCAGTTGAGTTCTGGTATGTTCCTCTTAAGAGTTCACTACATGGATGTAGTAACAGTGGCGCAAATCAGTGAGCAGGTATACGTTCAGAGCAATGATGTCATATAATGTGTTCATACTGTATGTATATGATGTTTTAAAGCCAGACTTTACCACAATATAAATACCCATCCAATGTACTGAATATCAATGCTCAAATTAGGGACAGGAGATTGGTTGTTTTTATTTAGTAGAATTTGGTTAGCGGATGGTGGCGGATGGTTAGGCGATGGTGGTGGATGAGGTGGCGGAAACCATCCGCCACCTCAGGAGGGGAAAACGGGGAACCATCCAAGCTGTGTACAGTATGGATGGGACACTGTTGACCTCAACTGAGGAGGTAATTGGGCGATGGAAGGAACACTTTGAGGAACTCCTAAATCCCACTAACACGCCCTCTATAGTGGAGGCAGAGCTGGAGGCTGATTGGGAAGCATCGTCGATCTCCTTAGCAGAAGTCACTGAGGTAGTCAAGCAACTCCACAGTGGCAAAGCTCCGGGGATTGACGAGATCCGTCCAGAAATGTTGAAAGCTTTGGGTGTGGAGGGGATGTCTTGGATGACACGTCTCTTCAACATTGCGTGGGAGTCGGGGACAGTGCCAAAGGAGTGGCGGACCGGGGTGGTGGTTCCCCTGTTCAAAAAGGGGGACCAGAGGATGTGTGCCAATTACAGGGGTATCACACTTCTCAGCCTCCCTGGGAAAGTCTACTCAATGGTACTGGAAAGGAGGGTTCGGCAGATAGTCGAACCTCAGATTGAAGAGGAACAATGCGGATTCCGTCCTGGTCGTGGCACAACCGATCAGCTCTTTACTCTTGCAAGGATCCTGGAGGGGGCCCATCCAGTCTACATGTGTTTTGTGGATCTGGAGAAGGCGTATGACCGGGTCCCCCGGGAGATACTATGGGAGGTGCTGCGGGAGTATGGGGTGAGGAGGTCCCTTTTGAGGGCTATCCAATCCCTGTACGTCCAAAGTGAGAGCTGTGTTCGGGTTCTCGGTAGTAAGTCAGACTTGTTCCAGGTGGGGTCTGGCC
>JACXGI010020181.1:0-11349 GCA_016801175.1 Esox masquinongy | reverse complement strand
TCTGTCTGAGCTATGTTCTGTCTGTGATGTGTTCTGTCTGTGATGTGTTCTGTCTACTCTGTGGTCTGTATGCTGTTGCTCTGGTCCCCTGGTAGTAAACTTTTAAATGTTTCAGAAGATGGGAGTTGATATTTCCTCTGTGCCAGAACCAGTTGGGGCGGGCATCTGATTTCCACAATTTCCGAAAGGCTTGTTATGGTTAAAGGCATGTAATTTAACCCGTGAAAAAAGTCTGACTGTCAAACACATTTCTTAAAAAATGTGGTTACCCTCCACATTCTACCATACAAATCCAACATTCAAACAGAGCGCTGTGCATGCACCAACGGAGAATGACGTGCTATAGTCTTTACACAGACGGAGGCTACACATACCTAGATAGAGTTATTAAAGTGTTTTTCTTTCAGCATACCAAAATTTAATAAATTATCTAAATTTTGATATTTTATTTGGTGGGCGAGAAGGTAGGGTGGGCCAGGTCCGATAAGAATTGGGTTGGTGTTTTGGTAAATCTAGCATAGCGTGCGTAAAGAAAAAACACCTGAGCGGAGATTCAACATCTCGTATCCAGGGGAACTAGCTGGTGGAAATGACTGTATCCCTGGAAACCGGATGGTGGTTTCGCAGGGACTCTGCAGAGGGTAGTGTGCTAGGAATTACATAAGCTGTCATTGCATGTTGATATTTATGGCGTTTTATTTTTTTTTTACTTCTGACTAAAGCAGTTACATCCATGAAGCTTATTTAAGGTATGTAGAGGTAAATGAGAGTCCATGCATTGGCAGTTTGAAGGTACTGTAGTTTACTACTCTGCTGAGATGTGTCTTTGAGAGGTGAATGGTTGCGTGTGTGTGTGTGTGTGTGTGTGTGTGTGTGTGTGTGTGTGTGTGTGTGTGTGTGTGGTTATGGGTGTGTGTATGTGTGTGCGTGTGTGTGCACCCACATTTGAATAAATGGTGAAAGAGCTACTCCTTACCCCCTGCTGTGTTACACAATCAATAATTCATGAGGCGTGACTCACAGACGAAGCAGAATAAACCCCAAGTGATAGGGAAGAGAGGGAGGAAGGAGAAGGAGTTGGAGGGCTGAAAGGAGGGGGTGGGGAGATAGAGAGGAGCGTTAAGGGGAGTAGAGGTCAGCGACATGGTAGAGAGGAGAAGCAGGGAGACATTCAGGGAGACGTGTTGAGAACAGTGTACATTTAGAGGTTTGGGGGTTAAAGGTGTAGACACAAAGGTTTAGAAAACAGGGTGTGGATACATCGACGTAGATATAAAGGTGTAGAAATTACGGTTTTGAAGTAAAGGTTATATAATGGTTTAGAAAGAAAGGTACAGAGGTTTCCTTCTGTGTCTAGGTGGGGTCCTCTTTTATTGCAGCCCACATCACCCCTGATGAAAGGCTGCTCCGGAAGGGCGGGGCTGTCCCTACCAGCTGCCTTTAGAACCTTCCAGAAGGCTTCTCTCCCGGTGCGTGCTCTCCATGGTCCTGAACACCTCTGGCTGATGTGCCCCCGCTCGGCGGGAGCGAGACACAAGCCCGGTTCGTGATTTAACAATATGTGTGCAGCGAGAGAGAGGGAGAGAGTCCAAACTAGACATATTTTTGAGTGTGTCCTGCGTTTTATTTCTGCGTCTGTTTCTATGAAACAAAAATATAGCTGAAGTGTAGCTTTGTACGAGTTTACCCTTCTTCACACTTACAAATATTCCAGAGACCAAGAATGATTCAGGGAAATGCTTGTTAAGGTTAATTAATTCTAATTATGATGCTTCAATAGATACCATTAGAGGGTTAATGAATGCTAATTGCAAATAATGCCATTTAGTATAGTTATTGTCAATAAACATTAATTAGGTTTTAGTTAGAATTGTCTAAATATTTAAAATGAGGTTGATTTTGTCTCTGTAGCTTGAAAAGTTTAAGAGATATGGTTTTGGGGTCAATTAACGCTAATTATGCAATTTAAGCAATTAACTGCATTCATAGTTAATACCACTTTAACAAGGATAAGTTGGGTTAGCCTAAATATGTTAAACAATGTTGGTTTGGTCATTGCAGCTTGACTGGTTCTAGAGACACAATTTCATGTATTGAATATTAATCATGCAAATTAGGCTAGTTAATATAGCTGTAGTCAAAAAATGTTTACTAGTTTAAGTTGGAATAGCCTAAACAGGAAATAAACATAGTTGGTCACCTGCTTGAAATAGCAATGTCAAGCACACCTAATTAGCATAAGCAAACATGCTAACACTCCCCGGTAAGGATTCATTTGCATGTAGTGCCATCATATTTTAAAATGTTATCATAAAAATTTGACATAGTCACTCATCTTATGGTAGTCAAAATGTAAGTAATTGGGTTTAAGGCCATAACACTTTTGATTGCAAAGTTACACACATTTGTAATTTGACCTATATCTTTTTTTAATTGATCCACCATTTCTTTCAGACATTTTGGATTGCTTCACAATGACCAAATAATTAGATATATATCATGGCCCAACACTTAAAATCAGTCAATGGGCCTTACGTTTCAGAAGAAATCAATTTTTGACCGTTTGCCAAAACATTTCAAATGTCAAAAAATCCATCAGGAAGACTTGTTTATCATGACTAGATAGACTAGCACTCAAATCTCCAGACCTGTACATCAAACAGGATGTCAGGGGAGACAACGCCACCTATGGACCAATCAATACCACTCTTTCAGGACAAATTTCATCAAGAAAAAAATAGGTTACCTACAAGGAGATCTCCATGGGAAACCTAATTAGAAGCCTACTATTTATTTAGTTTACTTTGGTACTCCCTGCTTTTTCATAAAAAACATTTGCTCAAAACATGGAGGAATGGAAAGAATGGGACTGTAGAACAGGAGGGTTGGCGACCAATAACCCCCAGAGACCTTCCCTCCCTCTGTCACCTAGAGACACACCTCTTTCATCAGAACACATCTTCATCCTCTCTCATCACAAACTGTTGGACAGAAAATAGTCCCCGGCAAAAAGTTACAATACCAGAACCACACTCGTTGGCATATCGTTATCCGTTCACCCAACAGATCCCCTGCTCTTGGCTTTAATTCCCACACGAGTGACTGGGCGACCGGGTTGGATATTCTTACTATCCTTGGATCCATGTCCTCTCACTGGTCTCAGCTGAAGTAATAGCAGACCGGTCAGTTGTCATGTTAACTTACACGTTCATTTTCCTCTGTCAGTCTGGCAAATCTGACACTCCAAATGCTGTATACATCTATCCATCCATTTACCACTGCCATATCCTCTCCCGCCAACCCTGAAAGACACAACATGCTGAAGAGGTTTCAGACCTGAGATATATTGCCCATCACATAACTGACCTCACTTCTGTAGCCATCCCCAACTTAAATGGCCTACAATAGGCTAGTATCGTATTTATTTGAATTTGTTTAGGTGGGCTACATTCCAACATACCAGGCACAACCTCTGGTTGACCGTTAGCACCGTCCACCTCTCCTTCTGGAATCCTCCATCTCTATTCTCCCCCAAACTCCTTTGCTCTCTGATCCTCCTCCTCTCCCATCCTCCTCTTCCTCCTCCACATTCCTCCTCGCCTCTGCCCTCTCCACCCTCCAGCCTCCTCTTCCTCCTCCACTCTCCTCACTCAACCCTCATCTCACCTCACAGCTTTGTCAGGCTGGAATGCTCTTATCCTGAGAACCTCCGTTGGAGTTAGTAAAGTGTGTGTGTGTGCTTGCTTGTGTGTGTGCGTGCGTGCTTAGGTGTGTACTTGCATGTGTTCACATATTGCAGGTGTGTGTGTGTCTATATGTGTTGAGGGGGTTGTTTCTCAGCCTTTTGCCCATCCAAGTGTTATAGTGGCTCTCAGAGTGCATTGAAATCCCTCTAGTTTTCAGACACAATTTGACGTCTGTCCAAGTTTCCAGAACGCCAGGAATCCCACTGAAAACCTGCAGTAGGGCGACGCTGAGTGCTGTTACCATCAGCTAGGCTTGCGGATGGCTGATGGGTGGAACAAAACCCACTCCAGCTTCGGGGGTTGCCTATTCCATCCCAGAGCCCTGCAGACTTTGGTCAGCACTTTCCAGTTTCCAAGTCTTCCAAGTCTAAGTGTTTGTTTTGTTTTAAACCTATGCTCAACCGTAAACAGTAATTATCATAGAAAATATATTTTTCAGACAAATGCACACACACATACATATACTCACTCAGGCTGTTTGCAAATTTGTTCATGTTCTGTTTTGATGAAAACTGTTGAAATGAACAGTTTTCTACTTTGTTACGCATTGGTGACTTTGTGTTATGTAGTAAAATAAACCCAATGTCATCATAATTTTCTTCAAAAAGTACTTCCTGTTCAAAGACAATGCTTAGATATACTTATCAGGTCCTACTAATCCGAAATAGCTTAGAGAAGTTAAAAATGCATACATCATCAAAGCTCAGGTCTTAGGAGGTTAAGGCGTGGGCATATTGAAGAGCATATTGGAACACATCCATCCTGCTCTTACTTTTGACAGGGTTTTCTTGTTGCAAAAATAATATACAGTGTTTTGGAATTATCCCTTGCAGGTGTGCAGGGTAGAACCACCTGTAGGCTCACTATAAAAACAGGTGAGAACTTGCATATTTGGCTGTGGGAGCCAAACAGGTATAAGTGACAAGCAGGGGAGCTACTTAGTCAAGTAAATATAATGCATATTTGCTTATATGAAGAAGTGAGGCGAAGACACAGGGTAGCGTTTAACTCTCGACCAGGGTCACATTCATGTGCAAACCCACCCCAGTATCAACGTCTACTTTCAGTCAGTGCACGTATTTGGTCATATATACTGTATATCCTTTCTTCCAGAGACGTTCCCTGCTGGACAAACGTTGAAGACTGAGGCGTGACTGTGGGATCTTGTTAGTCAGTGGGAGCTCAGGGAACGGCGGTCACACGCTCTCTCTCTCTGTTTGGAGGAGGAAAAACAGGGACCTTACATTATTCACTGCCAACTCAAGTACCGGCCCAAAATGAAGCTGGGGTTTCATCTAGGCATGCGGCGTAGTGGGTTGTAGGGGGCATGGGAGGAAGGAACCGAATATAGAACTTTGGATAGAGAGGCAGGTTCATTGGTTACTGTGGTGATTTACCTGGTTTTGACAGAACACTGTGACGCAGCGACAGTAGCCCAAAATAGACCTCACTGTCCTTGGTTTGGGACTATTCATGTGGATATTACAAAGTATGATGTAGTGGGATGAACTGCCTTAGTCTGCAGACTGAGATGGTGTTTATCTCTGTTGTTTGTGTCTCTCCGTGTCCTCCCTCTCGCTGAGATTTCTCCAGGCACTCATTCAGACAGCCTCCCCTCTCAACCAGGGGTCCTTAGAAAACAATGTGAAGCTGCCCAGGTCTCTTCATTATTGCAGTGAATAATGTAGAACTTCGTAAAATAAAAAAAAATAAAAAAAATACGAATCAGTCCTCCTTCTATCAAGTGCACCACACAACATCAGAAATCCACACAGCAACATAGGTTACCAAAGGATCAAAGCTAGGCTCTTTCCAGCTATTGACTGATTCATTGATTTTATTTAATGCTTTTGTCCCTGTTTTCCAATCCACTTGGGCTTATAAGACACTGTATTTGCAGGATCTGTATGACAATATCAAACCCACGGAAACACATTTAGGGACTGAAATATATTATACAAAACTAGCCTAACAACATATCTTATTGTGTTGTGATTTGATCTTTTCATAGCATTTCCATATTTGCGATTTCCTTAGCTATTAACAAGAGCTGTGTCGTTCCTTTGTTCATTCTTCGTTGCTTTCTTGTTTCCAATAATTCTTTGCTCATTTTATTCCCAAATTCAGTTTCAGATTTGGTCCGACTTGAACTTGCTAAAATCGCAAAACAAGAAATCCAGGTTATTAGCAAAACAATTTCCTTTCACCATTTAAATAATGACATTGTTATTAGGGAAATCAACTTGGTTGAAATGGCTTCCTGGAGCATAGAGGCTATTGTCCCAGACACCTACTGGCTCTAAAGATAGCTCCACTACACACACGCACACAGACACAGACAGACACACACACACACACACACACACACACACAGCTTCTTTAGATAGCTTCTGTTAAATTGGTCTTTTCTATGCTCAAGTGAGCGTGTCTACAGATAACACCTTATTGTGTTTATTGCCCTCTTCACACTTGATTGGCAGCTGCGCGTGGATGTGAGATAAAAGAACAGATTGTGGAATACATTAACGAAAGGTCGCAGCATTGCTGCTTATAGGTCGTTTGTGCAGAAAACCTTCAATCCAGGCAAAATCAATAAATCTTTTTGACGTAAGTGAATAAAACTGTTGAAGCAAGAGAAATACTTTCTGTGTGAATTAGGGTTTTATATGGCAGGTGTAATTATGTTTTGTCATGTACACATCTTCATGTACAGGACAAAACATAGTTGATTAGAGAAGCCCACATTTTGTGTCAACCTCTCATTTTCTCTAACCCAGTGTAGGTGTGTCATGATTATACTCCGGTGGATAGACGCTGTAATTAACAGAAGCTTTATATGTGCCCTATTAAGAAGGTTAGACTGTTTTAAATTCACACTTCGGTATATGCATTGATGTATTCACCTATTGCAGTCAATTTATTACGGTAGATGTACTGAAGTAGATATATTAACGTAATTGCATTAAAGAAGGTTTTTGAAAGTGCATGTACTGTAGATTAACATAGATGTATTACAGTTGATTATTAAATTAGTAAAGTCGATTTTTATATTAACCTAGATGTTTTAAAATAGATATATTAACATAGATGGCTTAAAGTAGATTCATTAATGTAGTTGGTTTAAAGTTGATATATTAACGTAGATGTATTACAGTGGATATATTAATATTGATACACTATTGTGGACATATTAATATCGATATACTACAGTGGATATATTAAGGTAGATGTGTTACAGTGGATATATTAACGTAGATATACTACAGTGGATATATGTATTAAGGTAGATGTTTTACAGTAGATATATAAACATGTGTATTTATTTCCTCTTGTGCCAATGTTGTTGCATGGGCCAACAATAACTCATCATTCTCTGTCCTCACGGGCTGGTTAAAGTAAGATTATCTTCAGTTGCCCTTGTGAAGGGTATGTGGGGTGTGTGTGTGTGTGTGTTATTTGCGATGTGTGAAATTAACATGCAATAGGATGACTTAAAACAGGTCACTGGGGGAGACTGAAGGGGAGGAGGGGCTGTCCCTAACGACCAACTATCCTGTGTAAACAGTGTTTGTGCACTCTCACTCACACACACACATCCATGAGTGCACATGGACGCACATGGTGACTAGTCATACAATGTCACAGACAGAACTGAACAGGACCAGCTTTCACTGAAGAGTTTATTAAGGAAAATCCTAAACGCTTCGGATGATGTGCCATGCTGATTGGAAAATCACGACTCCAAAACATCCAGTAGATTAAAGGTGTGTGTCAAGTGGTGCTATATTCCCTAATAATTGCGCTGGTCAAAAGTAGGGCACTATCCTGATGACATTTGGGACACATATTTGCTTTCGAGTCTTTTCTCGATTTTCTATTTTTTTCTTGTTAATCCTGTCTGTTCATTCAGTTCTGTATTGTGTCATATTCAAAACAAATATTTCACACTTAATCTTTTTCTCAATTTCATCCTCAAAGGAAGTAGAGACGAAAGAATTTCAGCTGAGAAACATTCCCAGCTAAGGGAGTACAAATTGATGGAACTAAATAAAATAACATGTTTGCATTATCTAAAAGTTAGATGTGGAAAAGTGTGTATCGGGAGTGACTATAAACATAGACTAACTGTACAGTTCACAATTATTTTTGAAATCGACGTTAACAGAGAATTGTTGTACATGTATATTGATGAAACTTGCCCACTCTGCTCAGATCCTGGCAAAATGCTAAGGCGGAAACAATTACCATTTCATTTGCATATCCACAAGCAATAACGGACCCTCTATGATGTCAGAATGAAACACAGGGATGTAATAAGGCAGAGGAGACAGTTACAACCAAAGCCAATATGTAGTTCACATTTTAAGAGGGAATCTGGTGTCCATTTTGGCTCTGAGATCTGGTGAGAACAACAATTTCAACAATCAATTATAGTAGGATTCTCTGTCTGTCAGTTAAACAGTCTGGGTGTGAATCTTTGACATCCTCCCTGACAACTCTTACCCTCAAGACCTTCACTGCCAAATAACTCCATAATTCTCTATATTGAAGGTATTCCAACAATGTGCTATACTAATTAAGTGAGCAAAATTTTCCACCATTCAGTGTTATGGTTATTTACTAATTACCGGGAAAACAAACACTGAATGCATTTAATAGTAAGAGAAGATGATTTCAAACCTCTCTGTCATTGTCAATCCCCGCAGAGCTGATTGAGCTCACTCTGGCCTAGTCTTATCCTATCCACAGACAGAGAGACACAGAAACAGACAAGCAGAGATACAGGCAGTGACCAACAGACCAAGCCAAAATCTGACAGACAGGCAGAGAGACAGACGGCCAGTGATCTATCCCCTTGCTTCCTAGACCCCCCTGCTGACAGAACAAGCCCTTTAAACTACCATTTAATTATATCAGAACCTGCTCTATTGATCCATCCACCGCTTTGGCGCTAACTAATTATAGAGGAGTGGCAGAGTATAGATTACCTCACACACATACACACACATGTCTTTTAATCCTTGTGGGGACTTATGACCCAGAAATCCATGTTCCTTATTCACTTGATTAAACCTAACCCTAACCCATACCCTAATAACCCTGACTATAACCTAACCCTAACCTTAACCTCAAGGTTAACCTAGATGTTAAGTCTAAACTTAACTTAGCCCTAACACCTAAATCTAAACCTAGCCGATAATGCCTAAACCCAAAAGTACATTTTTCCCTAAACCTAACCCCTAAGGAAAAGCCTTCTGTGGACCATTTTGTCTGATTTTACTCTCTTTGTGGGGTTCAGATTCCCACGTGTACACACAGACGTGGATCACACGTGCACATCAGCCCCATCAAATTGGCCGTCCGTCTGGCATTGCGGTAGATGCTGGTAAACATTTTAACAGCATAAAACACCATTCCTCCCTTGCCTATCTCACCCTTCAAATCAGGAAGGTCCTCTTGACAACTCCCCTCAGACCAACAGTTATCAAACATTTATCTACGTATTTGTTTTTCTTGCGATCCCTTCTTTAACGACTGTCTGCATTGAGATAATTTAATTCTTGGGTCTGGTCTATTTAATCAATAGCTGGTTATGTGTGTACAGTCAGCTGCCATGTCAGCAGGCATGGGGGGGATGAGTGGGATGGACGGTGGGAAGACGGATGCATTTTTATTCCCGGTGTGAAAATCGAAGAGAGCATTCTCCTTGTAGTTTGCTTGCGAGTTGATTTAACGTCCTCCTGGCAATCACTGTAGGCACTGTCTACCGGTCTGTCTGTCTGTCTGTCTTCCCTTCTCTCTCTGGTCAATGTGTTGGTCAAGGTTAGTTAGGTTTATGCCTGTTTAAGGTAGTTCTACTGTGTTCCCTAGAGGTCAGACAGCAAAGCACCCCTCTGGTTGGAGGTTTTGGGGAGTGCCTGGATCATTAACTCACCCTCACCTCACCCTCGACAGTGTTTTATTATGGACTGATTCGGAGGCTTTTTTCTAACACCTCCCAGCATGCAGTAGGAACACGACTTACATATTTCTATTTGTTAACTGAATCAGGCTCTCTATTCCATTCTGTTGTGCATATTTTGGAGATTTCTTTCAGTGTAAACATCAATCTGTGTGAGTATAAACAGAGAATAATATTTTTCATGAACAGGGACTTTTAGGTTTTCAGCACTGCTGCAGGGACTTAGGAGGGGTTTGAAAGGGGGACTGGAGCAAGGGAGTTGGGAAAGGAGAGGAAGGGTGTACTGCATAGTCAGAGAAAGAGATGGAGGGAAAATGGATGAACATTCACAAAGTCTGAATAATGAATACTAACTACAAGCTCTGTGTGTGTGTGTGTGTGTGTGTGTGTGTGTGTGTTCCATCAACTCCAGAGGGTTTACAACCCATAGCTCCTATTCCCTCTCCCGTTGCAGTCTCATATGCAGCTGCTTGACAAGGTGATAGACGGAGATACTGTATCTGATCCTTTATAGTCTCTCATATGTGAAGTATGCAGTCGTTTTGTAAAGCCTGTAACACCTATTTGTCATTACCGCTAAAAACCTACTTCACTTAGTAAGCAACTTTTACTGTAAACATTTTGCGTTTATTATTCCAGGTACAAAGGGATATTACTTAGCGTAAACAGAGTATTTCTTAATCATTGCGACAGTTCCTTTTCCGTGAACACAACCTTTACTCACAGTTAATTTGTCAAGTCCGTAAAACGGCCTGTGTCATCACCGCAACTAATAGCTTCTTTTCCTCCCATTCCTCTCCTCTTCTAACAGACTATCCCCCTCACTGTAAGACCTGTTTTAACTGGTCCAAGGAGCCTCTAATAACACCACAGAGAACAGAATAGTCAAAACGCTCAAAGGCCGATTGTATGTTTGCGTGTGTTTGTGTGTATGTGTGCGTGTTTGTGTGTGTGTGGGTCTGTGTGTGTTTATAGGCACAGACGTGCTTGCATGCATGCAGGTTTAAAAGCTAAAGAGAGGGAGGGCATTGCATTTATGTTTGAAAAAATCTTCAGTGACGCCCCAGAACAGTTTTTGTGAGAACACTTCTAAGGAACCTGTCCTTACTGTGGCCTTGATGAAAGGGAATGTGAATGGGCATCTTCCTGTTTCCACCTTGACACGATCCTCTTTCCTTCTGTTGGTGGTCAAAACACGTTTGGAAAGAAACAAGTTCCAAGAAGAAGACTAAAGAAAAGAAAGGCAGTCCTTCTGTAGCCTAAATGACAAAAGAGTGTCTCACGGGTCCATGTCTATATGTGAATAAAGTTAATGACTAAGAGACTTGATTTACTGTAATGCCAAACTATCACTAGCATGCAGCGAATGAGTAAAATAGTACTAACATGGTTTTTCTACAGCCTCCTAATTGTTCATAGGTATGAAAAGCTTCTAGTGTCACTGCTGTAACAGATATTATTTTACTCCTGTCTAAATCTAATATATCTAATTGCGATACATCTACGTTAATATATTTACGTTGACATATCCACTGTAATACATCTACAGTTGCATTTCTAACTGCATATATCTACATGAATATATCCACTGTAATACATCTACAGTTGTATTTCTAACTGCATATATCTACATGAATATAT
>JACXGI010020180.1:0-11349 GCA_016801175.1 Esox masquinongy | reverse complement strand
AGACTCTGGGACCTTGATTTCCAAAGGAAATGCAAAATTTACTTTCATCAGAGAACATAACTTTGGACCACTCAGCAGCAGTCCAGTCCTTTTTGTCTTTAGCCCAGGCGAGACGCTTCTGACGCTGTGTCTTGTTCAAGAGTGGCTTGATACAAGGAACGCGACAGCTGAAACCCATGTCTTGCATACATCTGTGCGTGGTGGTTCTTGAAGCACTGACTCCAGCTGCAGTCCACTCTTTGTGAATCTCCCCCACATTTTTGAATGGGTTTTGTTTCACCATCCTCTCCAGGGTGCGGTTACCCCTATTGCTTGTACACTTTTTTCTACCATATCTTTTCCTTCCCTTCGCCTCTTTATTAATGTGCTTGGACACAGAGTACTGTGAACAGCCAGCCTCTTTAGCAATGACCTTTTGTGTCTTGCCCTCCTTGTGCAAGGTGTCAATGGTCGTCTTTTGGACAGCTGTCAAGTCAGCAGTCTTCCCCATGTTTGTGTAGCCTACAGAACTAGACTGAGAGACCATTTAAAGGCCTTTGCAGTTGTTTTGAGTTAATTAGCTGATTAGAGTGTGGCACCAGGTGTCTTCGATATTGAACCTTTTCACAATATTCTAATTTTCTGAGATACTGAATTTGGGGTTTTCATTAGTTTTCAGTTATAATCATCAAAATTAAAAGGAATAAACACTTGAAATATATCAGTCTGTGTGGAATGAATGTATACATTATACAAGTTACGCTTTTTGAATGGAATTACTGAAATAAATCAACTTTTTGATGATATTCTAATTATATGACCAGCACCTGTATATTCTTCTACGTTTTCACCATTTTCACCATTTCAGTACATTTGAGCCAATGTGATTTTGATTACTGCATGATTCCATATTTCTTATTTCATTGTTTTGATGCCTCTACTATTATTGTACAATCTGTAAATATATAAAAAAGGAATACTCTTGAATGAGTAGGTGTGTCCAACCTTTTGACTGGTATTGTATGTTACTGTTATCAATCATATTGAGACTACAAAGGCAGACACATTAATTTTCACTATATATGCCCTCCCTGGTGTTTGACTGGCACACTGTCTTTTGCTCTCCTCCCTGTCAGCTGAAATGACAGGATCAGTTGTGGTGCTGAAGATGCTATTAACATCCTTTTAATGCTCCCAATGTTTAAGTAGTCCTACTCCCTTCAATTAATAATGTCAGTACTGAACATTTCTGACAACGATTTGACTATAAGGGAAATAAGAAGTATAAATCAGTGAGAACAAGTAATGAACCTGACTGGAAAAGGCAAGTGTTATTTTGCCCCTACGCAGTCATGAAAATAGCTCAAAAGATAAAAAAAAAATGAAAATAAGAAGTTGGAGGGATCTTGAAGTCACCAAGACTCCAAAACTAAAATTAGGTACAACCTACACACCATAAAGCTGTTTGAAGCCTCTATTCTCATCAAAACATAAATGTCAGCATCTGGACTTTGCTAAATGTCACTAGAATGTTTAATTGCACTGAGTTCTATTGTCAGATAAGACACAATAGATATATTGTATATATTTGTATTTTTAACCACAAACAGCATAGTTGGATTTGGCATAAAAAGCTTGGTGGTCATGCTGAAAACAACTTAATCCCCACTGTGAATATAGTTGGAAGAAATGTGAGGTTGTGAAGCTGTTTTGCAAAGTCCCTGGGACCCTGGTTCTAATATATAGCATCATGGATTTTGTCAAGTACAAGGACGTTTTAGAGCGAAATCTGTCTGCCTCTACCAGGAGGCTAACACTGGGTCGTAATTCAATATTTCAGCAAGAAAATGATGCAAAGCAGGGGTTCCAAAGCACAGCCTGAAAATAGGGCATCTGAGCTTCCTGGTAAGGTCATGGGCTTACCTGATTTGAGGGATAACTTTTTGTTGTTGCTGAAATATGTGATACATAAATTTGTATCTTCAGATCCTAATTTCAGCTCAGTGCATAATCAGTACATGCCATCCTTTAACATCGATACTTTTGTCACATGAGTTGTTTCATGTTGTAACGTTTCTATATAAAGTTCATAAAACCATGTGTGTAATGGAAAAGTTTTTCTTTGTTTTTATTACTATGAGCAATAGAGTATGAGGAAAATTTTAAGTCACTGTATGTGTCCCAAATGGCAATCCCCAAATATTTCACTACAATATAGTGCACTATTTCAGGAATAATTTGACATCTAGATGCAGCCTAGACGCAGCCTAACTCAATATACCACACCTCTATAACTCAATATACCACATCTCTATAACTTTGCCCATGGGAAAATCAATGCCATGCTGCCTTCTTGTTTATACTGGAAATTGCCTAATTTACCAAACTTTTTATTAGGTATTCCATTGACTGGAAGAGTGACCTGGACAGCTACTTTGACATTGATCCAGTGAAGGGAACAATTTCCACAAATGAACTCCTGGACAGAGAGAGTATCACCCAGCACAATATCACTATTGTGGCCACCAAACTTAGTAAGTATGATGACAACAGATCGATTGTGATTCATGCAGGTGTCATACAGGTTGTAATCTGCGTGACAGAGGTAAGGTGGGTTTACTCAAGTCAATAGTCAATCCCATTTTGTATTAGTCGTTTATGAGCAACCATAAAGCATGATGACTCCCTTAGGGTGTGCTTCATCAGAACATTGTCTCCTCTGGCCCAGCTTGAATATACAGTCTTGGATGTAAAGCACACAAACTTCTTACATTATGTTAAATTGGATTTGTTACATCATATGCACACACAAAAAAGTTCGTAAATTATTTGCGGTTGTACAACTTTTTCCAAATAGGTTATTTAGTACACAGAAAACATGGACTGATATTGGGTCATGAGCCACTTCATCAGCTTTTGGCTTGTGATACAGACCCTCCACTGTGCATCTAACTGTGGAGTGTCTGTATACTCTATCTGTACACTCTCTTAACTTTTATTTAAACTGCCTTCAAATTTTACGATACTAATGTTCTTGCTTTAATTAACTTATATTATGGATGATTAGAACATTGTTCGTGTTTTCAGATACATCACAAAAAAAGAGGTTGAGTAAAATGTATTCATGACGGAGAGCCCTGCAGTGTTGATTTAAGAGTTAATTTACTCTCACTGTGAATTTAAGGCATGCTATCAGGCTAAGTGTGTTTTTATGAAGGAAAGTGGAGCAAATTTCTGGATAAATAAGCAAATGTATCGTCATCAAGTCATCAAATCTACTAAGAGCCATCAAAGTCATTATCTGGGAGGCAGGTTGGTGCTCAATCAAAATTACTCACGCTATACATTCATTAGGACAGACTGTGAAATAAGGGCCGTTAAAAGTTTAGCTGCTTTTATCGCCTAGGAAACTGGCATTAGTCACTTCCCCTCAAGGTCGCAGCGGGGGGGAAGGGGGTGGGAGAGGGGGGGGGTGGCACTAACGGGCGGAGGGTAGTAAAGATGAGGACTTGCTCTGGAGAGGTGGATGGATGAATGGAAGAATAGGTGTAGGGAAATCATAATTTGACACATGTGATTGGTGCTAATGGGATCATCTTTTTGCACACGCTTACCATCCCTCCACCCATCCTTCCTACCCCGGATCCCCTTTGGACTTAGAATTGAAATTCTAGCTTTCCCCCACATGCACATAGATTCCTAGAGAGGCTGGTTTCCTTGCAAGAGAAATACATGTCGGTCTTGGGCTTACAGGGAATTCTGATTGGGGTTACATGCTACAACCTGCCTGGACACAGGCCATCCATTATAGATCACAAGGGTCTCTCTCCGGGATCAGAGTTTTGTATCTCTGAACTTCAAATCAGCTGAATGACCTTGGAGCCTGGCTGACAGTTATGGCCCTGTGTGACAACCCCGTCTGTCCGTATGCCCTGCTGTGGAACTTTATTCTACATTTTGTGGATTCAAATGATATTACAGGCCAACCATGCAGGAGTTTAGCCTGGCTGATGTGACCTACGTAACTGCGTAGCGCTAGTGTCAGCCCTGGCACCAAAGCTAAGCAGGTGCTAACAGCCATAAATGATTCTGTGTACTATCCCAGAGTTCAAGTACTGGTGCTCTGTCAGAGTTGGGGAGTAACGGATTACAAGTAATCTGTTACATGTAATCCGTTACATGTGTGATCATCATGCGCGAAAACGTGGACGCGCATAAGCAGTTAGTGACTGATGAAGCGCTAGTTTCATTGGTAAAAACAGTGTGTATCTATATTAGCCGACTGATTTAAAGGTGATTTAGTTATACTCGACGCATCTTTCTCAGAACAATGATAGGCTATAGGCCTAGTTCGTGTTATATATTAGTTCAAGTGTTATATATTATATATTTCAAGTTTCAAGGTTTATTTGTCAAATGCACCGAACACAGCCGAGAAATGTTGCACTGAAAAACTCAGACAGGAAATGTTTTTGAAGATTAGGCAACTATTTGTTAGATAGCTGTAACATGGGCTGCCTTCAAGATAAAATATATGGAATTAATCACGATATTTAAGGAGAAAAGGTGTGTTGGGAAGCACTCTGCCGAAGGATGATGATATGCATTTGACGCAACCACCTCAACTCCGTCCATACAGGTAGGCCATGTGATTCTGCTTGCTTTGCATCTCAGAATATTGCATCCATTGGTTATCATTGGCTGCTGACACACTGACTTTAAATTAAGAGTGCAGGTGTATAATCACAGTTTATTTCTATAATTTGCGATTTGAAAATCAATTGCTGGTGGCCCTAATAATCATGTTACGTTCACGCGGGTAAAACATATTTGTGTGCGGGTGTTCACTATTGCAAACGTGGGTTCGCGTGCCTGGGGTTTCTGCACCGTTTTGACAATGTTGGTGGTTGTGGAGCAAAACATCAGACTACTGTATTAATGTACGCGCCAAAAGCTACGGATATCTTGATTTTTATATACAACAATGTCAATACCCTTTTTGAGAAATTGCCATTTATTTTTCACCAATGTTTTGAAGCAATTAGAAACATGAATAAAACAAATAACAGAAAAGGTTAACACATCCTTCGATTTTGGGTAATGTTCAGATAAACATGTTATTGGATTAATTGGAACGACTGAATATCTGACAGACCTTTAGCGTCTAATGTAGAGATCTAGCCCAATCATATTGAAGTAGAAAGCAATGGTTTAGAAACCTTTTCCAAAGGCTCTGTACAAAACCCATAAGTTAAAATGCAAATTTCGTTTTTGGCCAGCTATGTAAACTCTAACACTGACTGATCCCGCAAAGGGTGTTCAACTGGTTATAGGCTATTCCTATTTGTTTTCTAATGCCTCTTAATGTGAAATTAATCTAAAAGTAATTCAAAGTAATCAGATTACATTACTGATGACATTTAGATTGAGTAATCTAAAAGTTACGTTACTGATTACAAATGTGGACAGGTAACTTGTAACTGTAACGGATTACATTTAAAAAGTAACCTACCCAACCCTGTGCTCTGTATGTACTGTGTGTGTGGATGAGTTTACCCATCCATTTTGAAGCAACATGTAGAAACATTTCTGAATGACGTGCGTGCAGGCACCGATGCCTTTTCCTTTTTCCTTCTCACTAGACACTGCAGTCATGCAGCAATATGAGAACACTGTCTGTCTGTGTAGCAAGCCACACAACTAAGAGCACTACAGGGAGGCATAGTGACAGTGTGGAGTAGATTGGCAGATGTTTTTTAAACCTTTGGGTCTGTATGTAGTTGAAAGTTTATTCCTTAGATATCTAGACCCGTTTTCATCAATGGACTTCTTACAATCTGAAATACATCTCATTTGTGGGAACTGCAATACTATAAATCCTGGGAATATAGTCTATACAAGAGGGACTATGGGAGAATTATTCCAAGACTTTGGACTACTTTGAATTGAACAACTATACTACTGCACCATCTAGTGGGGGAAACATTGTGACACGTGCTATAGTTATTTATGTAAAGCGTTATGAGGGAATTCTCAAAATATGTTTCATTCATTCTATTTCACTGGTTCGGTTGCTCAATGTTCTGAGTCAGAGAGAGAGGAAGAGAGCGAGAGCAGAAGAGAGATGTAATGTCCACAATTGTGATCAGTGCAGAAGACAGCAAATCCCATACTTTTCTCAGTGAAGAAGATTGCTTTTTCCATCAAGGTCACACAAAGGTCTCTGACTTAGCCTAGCTCCATCTCCAATTGGGCCAACCACCACTCACTTCTCTCTTCTCTGTAAGCTTCTGCTGCAAACATATCCCAAATCCTTAATGTTCTCCATCTTCTGCCTCACATTTCCCCCATATCCCCAGCTGTAAATATATTGGTTAAAACCAATTGCTCCACTACGGAGCAATTGCTCCACTACGGAGCTTTGACAATGACTTGCATTTTAACAGCAGTTTAAGCTGATCTGATAGCAGTGTGACAGATAATGGTTTGTATAATCTATACATGTGGGTTACAAGCAAATAGCTATCAGCTTTTACTCATACTTTGTGCATTGTTAATGGACTGCAGTATTACATTTTTTTAATTCCTGGATCATTATAACACACTGACACTTTTGAGGAACCCGCCCCAATCTTAACACTGCCATGCAAGAAACCACCACATGAGGTCATAGTTGTACAGTCAATGGATACTTTCTTCTTACAACGTCGTTTGTCTTAATTCACATATTTACTTACAGAAAATAAACAATGTAGTTATTTTTAACAATTTTAAGACTGTAACGCTGATTGTTGTTTATTATGTGTTTTTGACTCTTCAGATAGCCCAGTTTTGACCAGTAGAGTGGCTGTCACCGTTCATGTACTGGATGTCAATGAGTTTCCCCCGGAATTAGCTGTCCTTTCAGAAAGCTTTGTCTGTGAAAATACCAAAGTAGGCCAGGTAAGTGAACGTGTTTGTGTGTTTTTGTGTGTGTGTGTTTGTGTCATATTGAAGGATACTCCGAGACTCTCATTAAAGGTGCTCAGTGGGTGTGCTCTCACAATTATAATAAGTATTCATCCAAAGGCTAAATTGGTCCGTAGGGATTTTTAAAAAGTACACCCATGAATAAAACACTAATATTGAAGGGAGAGGGATGACCTACTAAGTGTAACAGTATGAGGGCTCAGACACAAACCGTTTGTCCCAAATTACATCCTTATCTAAATGTAGTGCACATGTTTTGGCCAGAGCTCCTAGGCCGTCATTTGGTAAAATACTATATTGATTACATGAGCAACCAAGTATACATTTCAGATTCTATAAAAATAGAGTGAAGTCTCTGACTGTGCACATTGTAATATACCTGTGCCTACAAATTAGCCCATTAGCAAACATAAACTGTAGCAAAACACTATTACCCATAATACACTGAACATGTGTTGCTTATCCGTATTTATGTACTCTAAGCTAACATTAACTAAAGTCAAAATGTACCCTTGTAATCAAATATGAAATCTCATCACCATCAAAACCAAATTGATTTAAATGTAATGTGAATAAGTGGTTATACTTAAAGGACAAAAGGCCTGCATTCCCAATTGTAGCCACATGTCAAGAGTTAGAAGTCTTCAGTCAAGGAAAGGAGTTGAGAAGAGGTGAGATAAGGAAGGGCTGAAGCAATGCTTAAAAATCTCCCATTGAAATCATTGGCCTGGGCACTGATGTCTAGAAGATACGTATTACACCCACTGCCCTTTGACATGTAAAAACATCACTAGAATATATGAATTTAGAAGCTGTTTTTTTTTTCTAATATGTCCCTGTTCAGGGACACACATGTATAGAGATATTTTTATGTCTAGGTTTGGCCCAATAGAAAATGAAAATAGAGCGTTTAGGTTGTTGCATAGATTTAGGCAAGATAAATAACAGCATTCTTAATTTATTTGAAATTGTCTCTATGCTTTACATAATTAGTACTGTATATGTATTCATGGGAGTGGTCAGGGGGATACAGTAGCTTCCATCTAAGGGTATTGAGAAAATCCTACAAATAACATGTGCAAATAAAACTTTGCACATTATCAGTTCTCCGCACACTTACCTGGTAAAATGGGTGAAAAAAGTGTCTAGACATAGCCACATTAGGAGGAAGTACATAAATTACAATTACTGCTTTCTATTTCTCCCTTAGGAATATGGAAGTTCCACAAAGGTTAAATAAACCTGTTAAAAAATACTAAATGACAATTCCAAATGAATTATTTGGAAACCTTTAACTTAATTATGGAAATGTTTTAATTGCTCATCATTATAATCATCATTAGTTAAATGCATTATCCCTACATTATCCTTTAGTGCACCTCTCTTCATAGCGAAACAAGATGTTTTAAGATTATTTATGGTGCAGTCAATTAATTTTAACAGTTTGTGGCAGAGGTGATTCATTAAAAAGCTTAACGCTGTTAATATTTTTGCCGCTGGTAATTCATTTTTCATTTTTGTGCATCAGAACCATACATAGTCAGTGCTTGACTTAAGCTGGAGTTGTCTAGACCGTGGTAACACCATGTATTGTTTTTTGCAACAGCCTACCAGTAACTTCATTGCCATTTGATTTGTGCTGGAGCTATCCAGATCACTTCAAATATACTTTTTTTTCAATATAGCAATGGTAGGTCCCACAGTGGGTTCCTAGCAAATCTGAAATAAGGTTCTTCAAAAGCACCAATCACTGGTAGAATATAAGAACACTTCCAAGGCATTTAATATCTTATGGGCCACAGCACAGTGCATTATTAAGAAATGGAGAGAAAATGGCACAACTGTGAATCTGTTTTGAACAGGTTGTCCTCAAAAACTGTGTATCTGGACAAAAAGGGCACTAGTCAGGGAAGCCACCAAAACACTTATGGCAACTGTAAAGGAGTTAATATTTCCCAGCTGAGCTGCGAGACACTGGGCATACCGTAACAATAGCTTGGTTGCTTCACAAAGGTCTCCTTTATTGGAAAGAAACATAAAGAAAACAACTTAGATAAAATCTCAGGTAAACTTTGCCAGAAGACAGGTGGGAGACTCTAAGACCAAGTGGAAGACGATTCTATGATTTAATCAGACCAAAATGGAGCTTTTTGATCTAAACACTTTGGAGCAAGCCTAACACCATCATCATCCTGAGAACAACATCCCTACTGTGAAGCATGGTGGTGGTGGTATCATGCTACATGGGTGATTCTCTGTGTCAGGGCCTGGAAAACTTGTGAAGATAGAATGCAAAATGGATGCCGAAAAGGATACAGAAAAATCCTGGAAGAAACCTGCAAGAGACCTAAGACAATTTCAAATTGATGATTCTTCAAAGTAGCCACCATTTGCCTTGATGACAGGTTGGGACACTCTTTGCATTCTATCAACCAGCTTCATGAGGTAGTCACCTGTAATGCATTTCAATGAACAGGTGTGCCTTGTTAAAAGTTATTTTGTGAAATTTCTTTCCCTCTTAATGTGTTAGAGTGCGTATACAAAAGGTGACAAGGTAGGGTTGGTATACAGAAGACCATCATTATGTCCGAATGCTAGTAGTCCATATTATGGCAAGAACAGAACAAGAACTACCCAAATAAGCAGAGAAATGACCGTCTGTCATAACTTTAAGACATGAAGGTCAGTTCATCCGGAAGATGTCAATAACTTTGAACATTTTTTGAAGTGCAGTTGCAAAAAAGAATCAAGAGCTATGGTGAAACAAGCTTTCATGAGGATCGCCAAAGGAAAGGAAAACCCAGAATTACCTCTGCTGCAGAAGATAGGTTCATTAGAGTTTCCAACATCAGAAATTGGCAAGTTAGTGCACCTCAATGGATGGTGAATGAATGATCTCTGCAGTTGAGGTTCCCCCCGTGAAACACAGTGGAGGAGGTGTGACGGTGATTTGCTGGAGACATTTTTTGTGATTTATTTAGAATTCAAGGCACATTCAACAGGCATGGCTACCACAACATTCCGCGTTGTGGTATGCCATCACATCTGGTTTGCGCTTAGTGGGACTATCATTTGTTTTTCAACAGGACAATGACCAACAACAAACCTTAAGGGTTTTTAAGGCTATTTGACCAAGAAGGATTGCCACATCAGATGACCTCAACCTTATTGTGATGGTTTGGAAAGAGCTGAACCGCAGTGAAGGAAAAACAGCCACACAAGTGCTCAGCATACTGTATGTGGGAACTCCTTCAAGACTGGAAAAGCATTCCAGGTGACTACCTCATCAAGCTGGTTGAGAGAATGCCAAGAGTGTGCAAAGCTTCATCAAGGCAAAGGGTGGATACTTTGAAAAATCTAAAATGTAAATGTATTTTGATTCCAGTATTTTTTTTTGGTTACTACATGATTCCATTTACAGGTGCTGGTCATATAATTAGAATATCATCAAAAAATTGATTTATTTCAGTAATTCCATTCAAAAAGTGAAACTTGTATAATGTATACATTCATTCCACACAGACTGATATATTTCAAGTGTTTATTCCTTTTAATTTTGATGATTATAACTGACAACTAAAACATTATAACTGACAATGAAAACCCCAAATTCAGTATCTCAGAAAATTAGAATATTGTGAATAGGTTCAATATTGAAGACACCTGGTGCCACACTCTAATCAGCTAATTAACTCAAAACACCTGCAAAGGCCTTTAAATGGTCTCTCAGTCTAGTTCTGTAGGCTACACAATCATGGGGAAGACTGCTGACTTGACAGCTGTCTAAAAGACGACCATTGACACCTTGCACAAGGAGGGCGAGACACAAAAGGTCATTGCTAAAGAGGCTGGCTGTTCACAGAGCTCTGTGTCCAAGCACATTAATAGAGAGGCGAAGGGAAGGAAAAGATGTGGCAGAAAAAATTGTACAAGCAATTAGGATAACCGCACCCTGGAGAGGATTGTGAAACAAAACCCATTCAAAAATGTGGGGCAGATTCACAAAGAGTGGACTGCAGCTGGAGTCAGTGCTTCAAGAACCACCACGCACAGACGTATGCAAGACATGGGTTTCAGCTGTTGCATTCCTTGTGTCAAGCCACTCTTGAACAAGACACAGCGTCAGAAGCGTCTCGCCTGGGCTAAAGACAAAAAGAACTGGACTGCTGCTGAGCGGTCCAAAGTTATGTTCTCTGATGAATGTAAATTTTGCATTTCCTTTGGAAATCAAGGTCCCAGAGTCTGGAGGAAGAGAGGAGAGGCACAGAATCCACGTTGCTTGAAGTCCAGTGTAAAGTTTCCACAGTCAGTGATGGTTTGGGGTGCCATGTCATCTGCTGGTGTTGGTCCACTGTGTTTTTTGAGGTCCAAGGTCAACGCAGCCGTCTACCAGGAAGTTTT
>JACXGI010020179.1:0-11352 GCA_016801175.1 Esox masquinongy | reverse complement strand
AGACAGGAGAGAGTTGGTGGGACAGCAGACAGAGACAGGAGAGAGTTGGTGGGACAGCAGACAGAGACAGGAGAGAGTTGGTGGGACAGCAGACAGACAGGAGAGAGTTGGTGGGACAGCAGACAGACAGGAGGGAGTTGGTGGGACAGCAGACAGAAACAGGAGAGAGTTGGGCTCAGTGCCAGTAGCTGACGGCACCTCACGCTCCATTAACAGGCACAGTTCCTTGCTGATATGCAGGTAATTTGTGTAACGAGATGAGAACGTCTAGTTTTGCTGTCTCCCTGGGTAATGGCCTCATTGCTCTCCATCCCCACCTACGCATTAAATCATTTCAAAATCAAATCAAATGTTATCACATTCGTGGAATACAACAGGTGTACAACCAAATGCTTCCTTACAAGCCTGATCCCAACATGCAGAGTTGAAGACCAATAGGAATAAAAGTTGAACCCAATACAATCACAATCATGGATACACAACAGACATGTCACCCACATAGTAGTGTTGACTTGTGGGTAGAAGCTGTTTAGGGTTCATCAGAGTCACGTCAGGAATGAACACACTTGTGGGTAGAAGCTGTTTAGGGTTCATCAGAGTCACATCAGGAATGAACACACTTGTGGGTAGAAACTGTTTAGGGTTCATCAGAGTCACGTCAGGAATGAACACATTTGTGGGTAGAAGCTGTTTAGGGTTCATCAGAGTCACGTCAGGAATGAACACACTTGTGGGTAGAAGCTGTTTAGGGTTCACCACAGTCACATCAGGAATGAACACACTTGGAGTGTTAAGCTGCTGTCATTCAACTGACACAAAACCAAGGCCCAAGGTTGACCCAAAGCCTATGACCTATAAATGACCTATGGACTGTAAAGCCTTGCACATATTCAAGTTAAGCACTCCATTACATTGAGCTGGATGTCATTAATTTAATTGAAGACAGAAATGGAATTGCCCCCTGGCTTTTAAAATTGCTGTTGCGAAACAAACACTGCATTGATATTTTTCATACACTGTATCATTTTAATGAAGCTAGAATCTGTGAACATTGCTGGAAGTTAGAATCCTAGCTAGTATGCTAACTTGCCTTGTAATAAAGTTCAACATAAAGGATCATTTAAATTTTTGTAAACATTATGTTTGATGTTTCCTTTGTCTGAAATTGTCTATGGACAAAGAGAAACTGAATTCTATGTTTCAGTTTCCTTTCAACTACCATTGCAAACTTTTGCTAATTTTAACCACAGCTAGCTCAATGGTTTCATTCGTTTTCTCAATTAAAGGGCTTAATGTACTAAAGGAGAATACAGGGAGTTACTGTATATAGATGCAGAACATACTAACTGTATGTCACATTCACTAAACAGTGTATATTTTATTTTCTATAGTACTTTTAGGAGAACATAGTAAATATATTTTCATTGTTTTACATATGTACATACATTACATAAAACATGACAACTAACAGAACCCTAAAATGACAACAACTGCCCAAAACAAATAAAAATAATACAAACATGGAAAACATTCAGAATATAGTGAAGAAACTAATATAAATGAAGTGAAACAAGCATTCAGGGTAACATGACAACTAGAATCTGCACCCCCCTATAAGAGCCCACTGTGGTAAAATTCATTAACAAACCACTCAAGGTGGCCTTTGTTTAAATTTGGCTGCTAATCTGAAAAGATGTTGCTGGCATTGTGAACTACTATATCTGACAGGTTGTTTATGTAGTCCAACTAGATGACTCTGCACAGACAACCAAAATAAGTACAAAAGAGAAAGAGAGAGACATTGATATTGTCTGTTAGGTGAAAGACAGCAATGTCCAATCACATCAGCATGTTTTGTGACCCGTTGCCATGAGGAAATGACAACCAGTGGAACACACACAACATTGTAAATACAACCCATATTAATGTCTGTACACAGCCTATAAAATAACCCATATTAATGTCTGTCCACAGCCTATAAAATGACCCATACTAATGTCTGTCCACAGCATATAAAATAACCCATACTAATGTCTGTACACAACCAATAAAATAACCCATACTAATGTCTGTACACAACCTATAAAATAACTCATATTAATGTCTGTACACAGTCTATAAAATGACCCATATTAATGTCTGTACACAGCCTATAAAATGACCCATATTAATGTCTGTCCACAGCCTATAAAATGACCCATACTAATGTCTGTACACAACCTATAAAATAACCCATACTAATGTCTGTACACAGCCTATAAAATAACCCATATTAATGTCTGTACACAGCCTATAAAATGACCCATATTAATGTCTGTACACAGTCTATAAAATGACCCATATTAATGTCTGTACACAGCCTATAAAATAACCCATATTCACGTCTTTATATTCCTTTTCTCACTCCAAACTTTTTGCATTTTTTAAGGATTATCCACAGCATATAAAATCCAAAATGCCTTTAGCCTTTTAAAAAGTGTGTACCATTTTTTATTTTATTACTAATTAATATTTATTACCCACTTGCTTTAGCAATGTAAAGAAATGTTTCCCATGCCAATTAAACCCCTTAAGTTGAAACTGAAATTGAATTGAAATGTCTCTCCTCTAGAGAAATTATTTATTGTAAAATCAGTCAGAGAATAATTTTGTTGGTGTTAATTCCTAGTATGGATTTAGGAGACCTAAATGTCTGCATGAAATGTTTTATGTCTACTGATACTTAAGTGCCATCTTGTGGTTTGTCACCAAACCCGGTTGGAGGACTCTCAGAATCAGGAAGGGAATAAGCCAGAATTCTGGAATACTCCATCCAGATTTCTCTAAAAGTCCAAATATCTGTGGTCTACATGCTTAAATATATAACACACTAAATAAAATACATTTGAAAAGTTTATTTCCAAAACATTACAGATCCACTTTTAGAAAGGCAGGAAAATTAGAATGTATAAATTAAAGAACTTATTAATGAGAATATGTTTTTTATTATATAAAAACACGGGACCATTCAATTACAAAGATTTGTTGGAATTACTGTATTTTACTTGGTTTCATTTAATAAAAACAAAAATTTTTTTTTTTTTTCAAAAATTATATATTTCATCCTCATTCTCATAGAAAGAAGTAGTAGAGCTAGGTTCTACACAGTAACATTTCAAAAATAAGTTGAAATATATAATTATATATATAAGAACTGTGTGATATATAAGAACTATATGATATACACACTCGTGATATCAGTATCTAAATACTATTTCCTTAACAATCAATATATAAAAACTGTATCAGTATACAAACATTCACACTTGACATTTTATTAATTTAGCAGATGCTCTGATCCAGAATGACTTATATGGCAGTGTATTCTAGTAGAGGAATAAAAACAATCTGATAACCGTATTATTTTACACACATATGAAAGTATCCCACTCTCTGAGTTCCACTGTGTCACCTGGGAAACCCTACGACCTCATCAGTTCAGTATGTATGTATGCACATGACAGTACCCATAATCCTTTCTGGTGAAAAAATACAATGTGAAAAATTGCTGGATATAGTGGAGCGCTTCCTGTATTCTAGTTGTTTCTTTATCTGTCTGTCTGTCTATCCATCCATCTCTGTGTAACCACTCCACTGAAGTGCATGAGGGGCGTTAACAACAGGGGAGTATGTAATGATAGTCATTTTCTGTTGGATCCCCACCAGCAAACATGCAGAGTCAGTGAAAGGATAGAGCCCACACAGAGATATACACACAGAAACCCACACAGAGATATACACACAGAAACATACACAGAGATATACACACAGAAACCCACACAGAGATATACACACAGACACACACACACAGATATACACACAGAAACCCACACAGAGATATACACACAGAAACCCACACCGAGATATACACACAGAAACACACACACAGATATACACACAGAAACACACACAGAGACATACACACAGAAACCCACACAGCGATATACACACAGAAACCCACACAGAGATATACACACAGAGATATACACACAGAAACACACACAGAGATATACACACAGAAACACACACAGAGATATACACACAGAAACCCACACAGCGATATACACACAGAGATATACACACAGAAACACACACAGAGATATAAACACAGAAACACACACAGAAACACACACACAGAAACCCACAAGGAGATGTACACACAGAAGCACACACAGAAAAACACAAAGATATATACACACAGAAACACACACAGACATATACACACAGAGATATAAACACAGAAACACAAACAGAGATAACACACAGAAACAAACAGAGATATACACAGAGAAACACACACAGAGCTATACACACAGAAACACACAAATAGATATACACACAGAAACACACACAGAAAAACCCAAAGATATATACACACAGAAACACACACAGACATATACACACAGAGATATAAACAGACACACAATCAGAGATAACACACAGAAACACACAAAGAGATATACACAGAGAAACACACACAGTTACACGCGTAGATAATATCCACAGACACACACAAACAAGACAAACGGACGAACATTTACACTGAACATTTTTTTTAATTCTACAATTAAAAGCAACGCCGTAGTTGAAAATTAAATGCATGTGGAACACCAAACCCGCTGGTGAAACGCATGTGGAACAACAAATCCACCAGTGAAACGCATGTGGAACACCAAACCCGCCAGTGAAACGCATGTGGAACACTGAACCCACCAGTGAAACGCATGTGGAACACCAAACCACCAAACCCGCCAGTGAAACGCATGTGGAACACCAAACCACCAAATCCCTCAGAGCAACACATGCAGAACACCAAACCCCTTGGAGCAACACATGTAGAACACCAAACCCCTCAGAGCAACACATGCAGAACACCAAACCCCTTGGAGCAACACATGTAGAATACCAAACCACTAAACCCCTTGGAGCGACACATGTAGAACACCAAACCACCAAACCCCTTGGAGCAATGCATACAAAACAACAAACCACCAAACCCCTTAGAGTAACACATGCAGAACACCAAATCACCGGAACAATGCATGCGGAAACACCAAATGACCAAACCCCTTGGAGCATTGCATGCGGAACACCAAATGACCAAACCCCTTGGAGCATTGCATGCGGAAACACCAAATGACCAAACCCCTTGGAGCATTGCATGTGGAACACCAAACCCACCGGTGCCAAGTCCTGCAGCCCAAACATCCCTTCGCTGACGGCTTCATTGACAAAGCCATGCATTTGATGTCTTTGGTGGACATGAGGCGATGCACAAAAGGTGGTACTGCCAGGGGTGTTTCTGGGACTAAAATACATTGAGACAGACCCTGGTTAACTTGGAAATAATGATTATTCTATCTTTTTTAGTTTGTGATTTTTACAATTGTGGACAAACAACAAGCAATAATGAATGTAAAAAGTAGGAGAGAGTGGAGAGATTGAGACAAAGAATGAGAGGTAAGAACGTTATAAGAGAGAGGGAGGATTAGGGTTTCAAAGAAAATAGGAGTAAGAAGGTTACACAGAAAAGAAGAGACAGCAGGACGAAAAGAACTACAGAGAAAAAACGAGACAGAGTGAGGAAGAGGGATATACAGGGAAGAGTGAAGGAGTAGGCAGGAATAGAGACACTTGTGGTGGAAAATTAGAGGAGTTGAGAATAAGACATGGACAAAAAAGAATACAAGAGAGTAAATGAGAGAGAAGAAAATATACCTCCAACCACAGAATGACACACTAGAGACGCAGTAATAAAGTTTTTATGATCTTTTATTATATAGAGATCACTGATGGTTACAATATCAACAACAGAACACTACAGACATGCTAAACCAGCTGGTGCCAAGATATTAAAAGGATGGCTAATATACAGAACGTTTTTATTAATACTGCAACTGTGGATGTAAATATGTATTGACGGGTCGGTTGGGTTCTTGTCTGTGTTAGTTTAGATCTAGTGATTGAGGCCTACTTAATAACAGTAAAATGTCTCTAGTCTGGTGGAGGTCAGGAAGCCCAGTGTATGCTGGATGTACATCCAGATCAGTAGTTTTATATTTTAGGTAGTTGACACCTATAATATATTTTCAGGAATTTTGAATGCTTTATTAGACAGGGAAATCGGAAAAGGTGGAGTTGAGAGTTTTTGATGGAATAGAAGTTGCTATATTGGCTATAAACCATCTGCATTGGAGAGTTGCGACTTAGAGCACCGGAGCACCTTATGCCACTGCAGTGTCACTTCAATGTTGAGACAACTGTTTCAATCTATATAAAGTTCAGATAACAGTTTTAATGTATTTGAAGTTCAGATAATGTTTTAATGTATTCAATGCATGAATCACATCTGTTAGCATCATGACCGTTCTACACTATCGCAGATAGCCATGGCTGATCTACCCATGACTTCACCAGTCAGACTGACAGGGTTAGAGATTGTTGATTATCATGACTTTTAGATATGGTCATTCATTCTAAACATAATGCAAGGAAACAGACAGACTGAGCATTGCATCATATTGACCCAAAGCTCACATCAATATGAGCTGCATCTCAAGCGAGTACCTGTCCACCCTATTCAGCTACACTGAAGTTACTGAAGTGTTACCAGACCCGGGATTTCAGGGCTTATGCACCCAGGATGTTTTTGGTCATCCCCACTGAGTGACGATGATTGGGCTGTGATCTGGCGAGGTCATTGTGGACTAGACCGATATCAGGATGTCAGCCTCTGTAGATGCCTCCATCCATGTGAAACCATCTCTCACTCACACGCATGAACAACAGGCCCACACATACGTGTGCACGTAGCGGACATGCAACACGTTTAAATATAAACAATAAATAGATAAAACAATGTGATGCACTAAAACATCAATACAATCAATAAATAATAGTATTTATCAGTACCTGTCAATGCTGACGTATAAAAAAAAAAATTACAAATAAACCCAAACAGCTCAGGATTCCAAACAAAGACACTACCTTATGATGTGTTATAATAATAAATCAGTAATTATTATACAGCTCTTCGAGCTTGTCCGAGTTATGATACAGCTCTTGGATGTTGTCCAAGAGTAGGACGCCTACACATCCAAATTCATATTACAAATCATTGTTAGCCAGCGTCAAAGTTATTAGTCAGGGATATCATCCACACAGCAGCGAGAAGCAGGGATGCAAATGAAAGGTTAGCTCTACATGCTCCCTCACCGTTATATCAACACACAGTCAGTCTGAAGTTGAGGGATTCACAGTGGGGAGCCGCAACCACATTAAAACAGTATACATGTCGGCCATCTTTTGAAAAGGTTATGGCTTGTGTGGAGCCAGCCTGACCAGGAGGGGGCGCAGTAAGGGGACAGGGTGGGGATTAGTGACTGCTAAAAAAGGAGCAGAACACGTATTTGGGTAATTTTAAAACCCTAAACTACCAATTACATTGTTATAAATTTGGCCAGAGAACGTAAACACAAAAAAAGAGTGCATCTGTACAACTCCATTAAGAGAATTGTGCTTCTCGGGGGACCTTCGTACCTTTTAACAGGTGTATGGAAATGCCCAAGACTGTTTGGATTCTTGGGTCAATTATATATTCTCAGTTCTGATAGATAAAACAGTACTTTAATATGTAACAGTGATGTAGCTTTCTGATGATTCCAACACAGTGATTGGCTGGAAACACAGCTGCTAAATGATGATTAAATGGTGATAGAGGTGTATCCCACCTCACCATTTATCAATGAAGTAACGACTGCTCATATTTAGGGAAATGATTTGTCTGGATTCATGACCAGGATCAGCTCGGCCAAAGCATCTTACAACACAAGGAAAGAAGCAGTAGTGGACATTTGTGATCTGTAACTTTTACATCCATGAGTTTCGTTCAACAAGGTGTTTCTACTGGCATTTCTATGGCTCAGAATATTCAATATGTAATATAATGTATATTTCTATATTCTGTGATGGATTTTATATGCTATCAGGTGGTTGAGAGGGATGGTGGGGAGCTATTTAAAATTCATTAAATGTATTAATATATGGTGTGAAACGTTTGAATTGAATTAATTACAGCAGGATGTGAATAAAAGGCTGAACGATAAGATGATCCCAGTGCTCATAATGTCTACCAGCAGAGTCACTTGGCGGAGTTCACAGTCCTGACAGAACGCTTTCATGGTACAGCAGCAAGTTAAGGAATGCTTCATCTTTCCAAATAAGTTAAGTTAAAATAACATTAGAGAGAATGAGGGAGATAGAGAAAGACAGAGATAGGAAGATGGAGAGAGATGGAAGCGTGATGAGAGAAAGAGAGATGAGATGAGAGTTTTAGAGATGTGGTGAGCTTGTGTTGAGGGGATCTTCTGTTCCAATCTACCAAGGTGCTGTTTGACATCTCCTCTTCTCTCTCTAAAAAGAAAACATCCACCACACAAGCCATTAGACAGACATAAACATGTAGGTACAGTATGTATCATGGGTGAAATATATATATCACGTATGTACAGTATGTATCATGAATTTAAAGTATGTATCATGTATGTAGAGTATACATATAGTATGTACAGTATGTATCATTTACATACAGGATATATTATGTATGTGCAGTATGTATCATGTATGTACAGTAAGTATCATTTATGTACAGCATATATTATGCATGTACATTATGTATCATGTATGTACAGTTTATATCATATATGTATCATGTATGTACAGTATGTACATTATATATCATGTACAGGGTATGTACAGTATATATTATGGATGTATCATCTCTGTACAGTGCGTATAATCTATGTACATTACATATCATGTATTTACATTCTGTCATCTATGAACATAATATATCATTTATGTATAATATTTATGTAGAGTATATATCCAAAGTACAGCACGTATCATGTATATACAGTATGTATCATGTATACACAGTATATATCATGTATGTACAGTATGTTTCATGTACGTACAGCATATATTATATATGTACAGTATGTATCATGTATATACAGTTTGTATCATGTATATACAGTATATATCATGTATGTACCGTATGTATCATGTATGTACAGTATATCTCATGTATGTATAGTATGTATCATGTATAAACAGTATATCTCATGTATGTATAGTATGTATCATGTATAAACAGTATATATCATGTATGTATAGTATGTATCACGTATGTATAGTATGTATCATGTATGTATAGTATGTATCATGTATATACAGTATATCTCATGTATGTATAGTATGTATCATGTATATACAGTATATATCATGTATGTACCGTATCTATCATGTATATACAGTATATATCATGTATGTACAGTATGTATCATGTATATACAGTATATATCATGTATATACAGTATGTATCATGTATGTATAGTATGTATCATGTATATACAGTATATATCATGTATGTACCGTATGTATCATGTATATACAGTATATATCATGTATGTACAGTATGTATCATGTATGTATAGTATGTATCATGTATATACAGTATGTATCATGTATGTATAGTATGTATCATGTATATATCATGTATGTATAGTATGTATCATGTATGTATAGTATGTATCATGTATGTATAGTATGTATCATGTATGTATAGTATGTATCATGTATATATCATGTATGTATAGTATGTATCATGTATGTATAGTATGTATCATGTATATATCATGTATGTATAGTATGTATCATGTATGTATAGTATGTATCATGTATCTACAGAATATATCATGTATGTAATGTGTGTATCATGTATGTACAGTAGGGCTGTCACAATATCAGATTTTCACTACACGATTATCGTGGCCAAAAGGTAACAGTAACAATATTATCACGGTATCTATTGAAAATCTGAAGGAAAAAAAATGCTATCAATCAAATTCATCTTCAACTTTGTTTAATGTGTCTTTTTTTCTCTTTTTTGGTAAATAAATTACACTCAAGATACAAGTGTATGGAGGTGGAGAGTGACTGTAACCATTATTGTACAAATAAAAAAATAAAAGCTTACAAAAAGAACAATTACACTTAATGGATAGTGAAAAGGAAACCAAATGAACTGATAAACAAAAGATCCAGAAGGCCTAATACCGAGAGGAATTTTGGGAAAAATACAACGTCCTTTTTTTCCATGTGAATAGGCTACAAAAAAAGCGTCTTTGCAGATCTCTCCCAGGGGTTCTAGTGGGGCTAACGAGTTGATTTCAACACCACTGCATAGGTCCAGTCGCCTTGTTTAAGCACTTGCATCATTTGTCTATAAATTACATTAATAAGGTATCGAAAAATTGAGAGGTGTTTTTGGAAACATACAGTTTCGCCTAGTGAATACGGTATTATCATATGTGTATTATTAACATGATATCAATATTTAATTTTTTAAATATCATGGTTATCGTCAATGCCGGTATATCACCACACCCCTAATGTACAGTATGTATCATGTATGTATAGTATGTATCATGTATATATAGTATATATAATGTAAGTACAGTATATATACACAATACATACATGACACCTACTGTACATACAGCTCAGGAAAATATTAAGAGACCACTGCACCTTTTTCTATCCTTTCCAAAAAAGTTGGAAAGGAAGGTTTTGAGTGAGGAACAGAAGGGTTAAAATTAAGAGACCACTGCAAATTGAACGCTTCTGTTCCTCACTCAAAACTTTCCTTTTCAACTTTTTTGGAAAGAAAAGAAAAAGGTGCAGTGGTCTCTTAATTTTTTCCGGAGCTGTATATGATACATATGGTACACACATGATATATACTGTATATACATGATAGTGTATTTACATATCTATACATGATAGTGTATGTATATGTATGTATATACATGACAGTGTATGTAACTTGAGTGTTTTTGTGTGTGTAAGCTATCCTTGTTGGTTGAACTTTACCCAGGATAGTGAGTTTGATCCCAAGATCAATCAAACATGGATGACTGTATGTCACACTGTGTGTGTGTGTGTGTGTGTATTTCTGTGAGTAACCACTCGCCTGCTCTTTCAGCTACACCATCTCATACTGATTGGCTGTAATGATTCTGGATAGACAGCAGGCCAGTAACATGCCAATCAACTGAGAGAGAGAAATGGAGACAGAAAGATATATAGAGGAAGAGTGGATGTGTCTATCACAATAAACTAACACAATCAAAACTAAAATGCACAGACCCCTTCCAATAATCTTATTGAGGGTTGAGGAAACAGAAGAGTCTCTAATATTATTACCAAGCCCATCAATACCAGGGGTTGAGGAAACAGAAGAGTCCCTAA
>JACXGI010020178.1:0-11352 GCA_016801175.1 Esox masquinongy | reverse complement strand
CTGTCCTGTTCTAGAATGTATTAATGAAGGTCATCTGTCCTGTTCTAGAATGTATTAATGGAGGTTACTAGTTACTACTAGTTACTACTATTCCCCCACCCTAAACCACCCTGGACTAGTTATGTAGCAATCAGATTGCTAGATTACTTTCAAATTACTTTTTGATTACTTTCATATTAAGAGACATTAGAAGACAAATAGGAATATAAGGAATTGAACACCTTTTGTGGGATCAATCAATGTTAGAGTTTACATAGCTGGCCAAAAACAGAATTTGCATTTTACCTTAAGGGTTATGTACAGTGCCTTTGGAAAGGGTTTCTAAACCATTGATTTCTACTTCAATATGATCGGGCTACATCTCTACATTACACGGTAAAGGTCTGTCAGATATTCAGTCATTCCAATTAATCCAATAATCCTCGATCTTCCAGAATTTGTCTGTTGATCTAAACCAGAGTCGTCGCTAGGATCACAATACATTCGGGGCTAAGCCCACCCACCCGCCCCACCCGGGACAGAAAGTACAGGGTTTTGAATGTACACGCGGAAAATTTTGATGTACACGCTAGCGGCCTAACACGTCTACATTGTCATAATGCGCGATCGGAATTATAGATGAATAGATCAGGGGCTATTTTTTTTTTTGGGTTAATTTGAGATCTGGGGCTATAGCCAAAGCCTAATGACACCACTAATCTGAACATTACCCAAAATCTAAGGATGTGTTAGCCTATCCTGTTATTTGCGTTTAATTCATGTTTTTTATTGCGTCAAAACATTGTGAAAAATAAATGGCAATTTCTCAAAAAGGGTATTGACATTATTGTATATAAAAATCAAGATACCTGGACTCAAATTTTACCTGTGCGAACATAACCTGGGATAATTAGGGCCACCAGGGATGGACTCTCAAAATGAAAATTAAAGAAATAAACTGAGATTATTCACCTGCACTCTAAGCTCAAAGTCAATGTCATCAGCAGCCAATGATAACCAATGATCGAACTTTTCTTACATCCAGAGGAAGCAGAATCACATGGCCTACCTGCATGGAGTTGAGATGGCTACAGCATATACAAATCATCATCCTTTGGCAGAGTGCTTCCCGACACATCCTTTCCACCTTAAATATCGTGATGTATTCTATATAATGTTTTATCTTGAACAACTATCTGACAGATAGTTGCCTAATCTTCTAAACAAGTCCTATCTGAAAAGGACAAAACACCAGGTATTGCCTATCATTGTTCTGAGAAAGATTAGTTGATAGTAGATTACTAAATCACATTTAATATGGGTCGGCTAATATTATCGTAGACATTCCTTGTTTTACCAGCCAAAACCGGAGAAAATTAAACTTGCACTTTATCGATCACTTCTCTGGTTGTGCACGCCTACCTTTGCGCACATGATGGTCACACACACACACACACAACAACTGAGGCCCGCAACTAATATTTGGGTTCAATAACCATGTTTTTAAAACATTAAATTCAAAAATCAAATATACGAAGTGTCATAATTATTTCACACACCTATTATTTAACAATTGAAGTAATCATACATTTCTTCAAAAGTATCTGTAATCCGATTACAATGTTTTAGCCGGTAACGTAACCGATTACAGCTACTGTTTTTTGTTATCTGTCACTCCCCAACTCTGTTGTTACAGCCCAACCTTGACTGGTGCTATTCCAGAACCTCCTCTAAGAGTGGAGAGCTTATTCGCATGCATTCTCTCTGTCCTCTCACCCTCTAATGAACTCCACCTTCTTCATATTTTGGTCCCCTTCCTTCTACACTGTCCTCTCTCCTTCTCAGGTCAGGGAGAACATTCAAGCCATGGAGCTGGTTAAAGCCCATATCAGAGAGAGAAAGAAATGAGGAGGAATAAAACGGAAAGCGAAGAAAGAAAAACAAACAAAGAGACTCCTATGGAGAGGAGGATTAACAATAGGACTGAGTCACATAATGCTTTCTCTTCATCCTCAGAAGTAAAGCAGACCTGATGTTGCAGATATGAAAGAAAGAGATGATCCTCACCTTAGTCAAAATATCCCCTTCACAGCTACAGATTTTAAAAGGGCTAGATTAGACCATGAGGAAAGGCAGGCATCTTCAGCATAGGACACACCAGTGACAGTTAGAAAAACTTTAATTTTGCATTCTTGCTTAATAGACAATATTTTTTGGTAACTTCTACAAGCATGCAGAATAAATTTGATTTCAAGCAAGTGATAACCCTTAATTTGGAATTAAACTGACTTGAGGTGAGCATGGAGAAAAAGTAACCAGAAGTGTCTGAGGAGGTCAGACCTGACTGTAGCCAAGCATGGACAATCTTAATGCTGCAAGTCTATCTCCAGAGACCTTGAAGTAACAGCTTCCAACATACGTAATGTTATCAAGAAGTTAAAGACACATGCTGCTGAAGCCAACCAACTGGGTGGATGTGGTAGCAAGATAGAACTGGATGGAAAATCGCAGCGAGGGAATGTTTAAATGGTGGAGGAAGCACCTCGGTCAACTGCCACACAGATTCAAGCCGAAACTCAGAAACAGTTTCAACTCTGTGTGGCCGACTCAGGGAAAACAGGTTGTACGGCAGGATGCCCAGAACCGGTATGTAAGGAATCCTGACTGCAATTTACCCAAACACAGATGAGACCAAATCAGACCATCTCCACGTTTACAGAAAATAAAATGAAGCCTTCAAAGAAAAGAACACCTTCCCCACAGTGAAACATGGAGGAGGTTCAGTGATATTTTAGGGTGGCTTTCCATCCCATTCCCCACTTAGTTACCTATAATGGCTGAATTAGGAACTAACACGGACAGAGTTCTAGTTCAGTTAATTACTCATCCGAAAGAGCATTCACTGATGAAAATGGCCCAGAGTTTCTCATTTTGACTAAAATGAGACTTAAAAAAATATTCTGTATTTTAGTGAAAATGAGAGATTAGACTCAACTGAATTTGTGGACTCTCCAGCAGCTCCAGTCCTACTGTGGGACACTGGCCTCATACCACTAAGCACAGACGGGTTAGCGCCATTACAAACGGACTGAAGACACGCTGCCATCAGACATACCGGTGGTGGGCCCACGACATTAAGCCAATCAGCATTCAGTGCTTAAACCCTTGAGGTTAGAGTGTATTATAACAGCTTATTTTATATTGTCTTACACATTTTATATATTGTACTAAGCATTGTATTGTATTAATGATGTTATATTGAATTGACTATTATATTAAATCTAACAGTTCACCACGCAACTAACAGTAGAAAACACAATTATTTTTCTGCTCTAGCGTTGTGTCTTTTCCTTCACATTCTCCCACCCTCTCTCTCTTTCTTCCTCCCTGCCCCCTTCCTGGTTCCCAAGGCAGGCTGTAACATGGTCTGGGTGACTGTGAGTCTGGCAGGGCTCCAGACTGCTGTAATGTAATAATGAGTGTCTGAAGGCTCCCCCAGCACCGCTGACGCCATTTGGGACAGGGAGGAGGGAAAGAAAGGGAACAACGAAAAATAACTGTGACTTGCCTGTCTGTCTGTCTCCCTGTCTGTGTCTGTCTGTCTGTCTGTCTGTCTCCCACTCTGTCTGTGTCTGCTCCAAGTGAACATGAACACTGCTCTTAGACTTATACACCGAGGCTCTTAGACACCGAGGCTCTTAGACACCGAGGCTCTTAGACACCGAGGCTCTTAGACACCGAGGCTCTTAGACACCGAGGCTCTTAGACACCGAGGCTCTTAGACACCGAGGCTCTTAGACACCGAGGCTCTTAGACACCGAGGCTCTTAGACACCGAGGCTCTTAGACACCGAGGCTCTTAGACACCGAGGCTCTGCGCTGTAAATAAAAAGCACACAGCCAGTCAATCAGCAAACTGTTTGTCAGTCAGTCAGACGTTCAGACTGACAGCCAGTTAACCAAAATGGAGATCTGTTCAGCCAACCAGCCTACACCGAGGAGACATACAGGCTGCCAACCAATCAGAGAGTTAGTAACACAAAACCAAGAGCCAGCTAACAACCAGCCAACACAAATGGAGACAGACACACAAAAGCAGCGACAACCAAGATGAAGACCAGACGTTATGGTGGTGTCAGACACACTAAACACACACACCATAAATCACACAACTAGAACAAAAACTAGGCTCAGGCAAACCAGAAGTTCCCAAATGTTGAGGAAGCCATTAATAAACAATGTTGCATATTTAGCAGTCCCCACAAACAGCGAATCAGAGTGTTTTAGGATGATAAAGACCCTTCACAGTTCAGCCAAAGCAAAGACAAAGAACCAGCACCATGGGGACAGAACAGAAGGATGGAGAGAACAGAGACTAACGACAGAGGAAGAGGAACGAGAGAGGAGGAAGGGATTGAAAAGGAGCAAGAGAGACTAATGGTAAAGGGATAGAGACAATAAATTGTTTTATCCCTCTGAAGTGAAGGATGTGCTCCATCCTCAACAACACTGACAATCAGCCAATCACAGCCTTCTACTCCAGCAGAGTAGAGATCCCCATTCACCCACCCAGACAGTTTCAGTACTGTAGGGCAGCAGGGTAGAGATCCCCATTCACCCACCCAGATACATTTTCAGTACAGGAAAAGTACTGGAACCCAGAGAGACAGACAGGAACAGCCCAGAAAAATATGCAATCGGCTGTTGTAAAGTAGTATGAATGACGTGGTCATACAGCCAGCTAGCAGACAGGTCAGATTATCCCTGCGTGCCACGCCACACGCGGCTCTGGGCGTACGGACCTGCTGAACGTGCACTAACAACCAGCTCTCACAGGGACATCGGGTCACACACGGGGACACGCACACATTAGCATGACAATGGGGACTGGGGTCATCATACAAAGGGAGACATCAAAGACCAAACACATGAATGCCCAAGAACCTCTTCTTTCACTGCCTCGGTCGTCAACCCAACCCCTCAGAGTCTTCACAACAGGCTTCTGTAGGGAATAAACTCTTCCTTTACTGCCTCGGTCTTGGATGTCAACCCAACCCCTCTGAGCCTTCACAACAGGCTTCTGTAGGGAAGAAACTCTTCCTTTACTGCCTCGGTCTCGGTCGTCAACCCAACCCCTCTGAGCCTTCACAACGGGCTTCTGTAGGGAAGAAACTCTTCCTTTACTGCCTCGGTCTTGGATGTCAACCCAACCCCTCAGAGCCTTCACAACGGGCTTCTGTAGGGAAGAAACTCTTCCTTTACTGCCTCGGTCTCGGATGTCAACCCAACCCCTCAGAGCCTTCACAACGGGCTTCTGTAGGGAAGAAACTCTTCCTTTACTGCCTCGGTCTCGGTCGTCAACCCAACCCCTCTGAGCCTTCACAACGAGCTTCTGTAGGGAAGCTGCCGGGAACCAAGGGAAGACGGGGGGGGTGCGAAGCATTCTGTTGGCCAAAGCATTAGGTCACATCAGACCAAATGAGGAGGCGATTTTAGCACAATTTGAGAATTTTCTATGATGTCAACAAGACCAATCGCACCAATTAATTTAAATTACTTTGGGTAGAGGTGACTAAAGTTACCAGACATATACATTTGTGCTCATAAGTTTGCATACCTGGGCAGAAATTGTGAAATTTTGGCATTGATTTTGAAAATATGCACCAAAAAAAAAAAGTGTCTTTTATTTAAGGATAGTGATCATATGAAGCCATTTATCATCACATAGTTGTTTGGCTCCTTTTTAAATCATAATGATAACAGAAAATCACCCAAATGGCCCTGATCAAAAGTTTACATACATCAAAAGGTTTGGTCAAGGTTAGCTAAAAGTATACCTGTCTCATAATTTGTTAGACACAGATCTAATGACTTAAATTAAGACACTTAAATTAAAATTAATCTAAAAAAAGAAATTAAAGTCCACTCTGTCTTCATCCACCCAACCCCAACAAAAGTCACAAAAACAGCTGTACTATGTAGCCAAAATACTTTTGCCAACTATAGTTTATAGTAAATGAACACCTACATAAAGCATATTCTGTTTCTAAGCGAGATTTCTCTGAATTATTCTGAACCATTTCAAAAACAGATTTAGTCATTAGCACATTCATCACGAATAAAGTCATCAAAAAATGTATCAAGATTAAAAAAGGAAACATTTAACAACCGGTATCTCCCTTCCTCTGAACAGAATATGTTGCAATACGTTAACTTCAAAACCCAAACAAACATGAATCTGTGAAACGCGCAGAGTTTTGCCACTGTGTTCCTGATGATTATTAGTGACATACAAATGTTAGCAAGCATGTCATTAATGGGAAATTAATATTTTCACTAGTTCGTTAGTGTTGTCGCTAAAAATACGACCCCTAATATCGGCCACTGTCCCCAATTATTGGCCACCTTACGATTTTGTTGAATTACATTATAATTTCTTTTTATTTATTAAATAAAAAATTAATAAATAAGATCTGTCATTTAATAAATGACAGATCTTAGTGTTCTCTGAAGTGTCTACTAGAAAGTTGTAGCTAGTTTCCTTGCCTTCTGGTAAAGAAAAAAAAAAAAAAAGACTGATCACTTTGATATTACATGACTTCTGGTCTGTCATGCAAGTCGAATTTCATGAACTGCAACTTGTCTAAACCATTTCCATACATAACACTTCTATAATCTCAAAAAAATGTTTGAACCTCCATACATTCCTATAAAATATGGCAGTGGGCTAGCTGAAAGGTTATATTGATTAGCAAAACCTACAGTTGCTTTCCAGCGCATTTACATTTTGAACTTGAGAGGATTTACTTCCCTGACCACTAGAAACAGCTAATATTTACAGAAGAGAGCTCAATTCAGATCAGCGACAATCCAAGGTTATCCAAGGGCATCCAAGGTTGTTGAGTGACATTTGAATAAGTTGACGGTCAGCTCGGTCAATGGACAGTCGTTTTCGCCCTCTGCCAGTCTGTAGCTTTGTTGTCCCCAATGTCTGTTGCTCGACCTTGTTCTTGTGAACCTTTGAAATGTTCAGGATGGAAGCAGCCTGACACTCACTGTATCCCTCTGTCAGTAAAGCCAGAAATGAACCCTTCTTTTCCTCACTCAAAGCTTTTCTTTTCAACTCTTTTATTATGCTGAATAGTTATTTTTTTATTAAAATTACCTTTGAGGTACTACTTGCACTGTTTTTGCCATCCAGCTGGTCCTATTGCAAGAGGATAGTGATGACCACAGCAGTGGTTTTTATACTGTTCCTTAAAGTTAAATTAAATTTGGTTGAGGTAATCACCTAATCAGTACCTCATTAAGTAAAATGAGGTGTGCCTGTGTTGGAATTTAACAGACACTGGAATGGAATGGTTGCCATACATGTAGAGATGCTGATTTAAGAAAAAGTAGGATTGGTCTCTTAATTTTTTCCAGAGCTATATATTACCAATTCCCCAAGGTTATGCAAACTTTTGAGCACAACTGTATGGCCATTTACAAGCAACTCTGTTTCTTTTTTGAAACAATAACACAAATGTGTTATATAAAAGATAGAAAATAAATCGTTTTACACTGAAAAACAAAAAAATGTATATCCTAGGTGAGGTCAGCTGATTTGAGACAGAAACTGTAATGACAGCTTCCTGCATATAGAACGTTAGTCCCTGTGTCCAGTGTTGGGGACAAGGCCCCTATAGAGGAAAGTCAGCATGTGGCCAAGGGCCCTATAGAGGAAATAGGGAGACATTTGTGCGGCACTCTGTTTGCTCTAGACGTCTCAGTCTCACAATCAGCTTATTTTCTGCCACAAATCCAATTTAGGATAATGCTTCTGCCTCCCCCCCCCTGCCATCCACCTGCAGCCAGACAAGGCCTTGTTGACGATAGGCACATAAGCAAAGAACTACACTACACTGGAGACCAAACTGAAGGGGACTACAGTAAACTGAAAGGGACGAGACTAAACTTAAGGGGACTAGTCCACATAGGTCAGCCCACAACTGGGTCAAAGTTGAAATCTACACTGCCGTTCAAAAGTTTAGGGTCACGTGGAAATGTCCATTTTGAAAGAAAAGCATTTTTTGTCCATTAAAATAAAATCATTTTGATCAGAAATACAGTGTAGACATTGTTAATGTCATAAAATACATTGTAGCTGGAAACGGCTGATATTCAAAGGAATATCTACATAGGTGTACAGAGGCCCATTATCAGCAACCATCACTCCTGTGTTCCAATGGCACGCTGTGTTTGCTAATCCAGGTTTATCATTTTAAAGTTAGCACAGCTGAGAACTGTTGTGCCGATTAAAGAAGCAAAAAAATTGGTCTTCTTAAGATTAGTTCTTTATCTTCAGCATCAGCATTCATGGGTTCGATTACAGGCTCAAAATGGCCAGAAACAAAGAACTTTCTTATGAAACTTTTCAGTCTGTTTTTGTTCTGAGAAATAAAGGCTATTCCATGTGAGAAATAGCTAAGAAACTGAAGATCTTGTACAACGATGTCTACCACTCATTTCACATTCTCTAATCAGAATAGAAAAAGAAGTGGGAGGCCCCGGTGAACAACTGAGCAAGAAGACAAATACATTAGTGTCTAGTTGAGGAAACTGAGGTCTCAAAGGTCTTCAACTGGCAGCTTCATTACATAGTACTGACAAAACACCAGTCTCAACGTCAACATTGAAGAGGCGACTCCGGGATACAAGGAAATTTCTAAGTGAGCCTTAAGCCTCAGGGGCAAGGCTCAGGGGGTAAGGTTCGTTGAGCCTGTTGGTGCGTTGGGTCAACCACAACACCTTCTCAAGAGCCATACAGTGGTAGGCACAGTGGTGTATTTGACATACCAGGGGAAGAGGCAGCCTTAGAGAAAGATCTGGATGGTGGACCTGTAGAACTTTGAGGACCTCCAGGATGGGGCACATTAGTTCAGCTGCCGGAGGCTGAAGAGTCAACGTTAGACCTTCCTCACCACGGGTTGTTGAGCTGCAGTCCACTCATGGTTGAGGACCAACCATAAACACTATATGGGTGTTTGAGCGACACCACTATCGGTGCGTTAAACTGCGTTTGAGCGACACCACTATCGGTGCGTTAAACTGCGTTTGAGCGACACCACTATCGGTGCGTTAAACTGCGTTTGAGCGACACCACTATCGGTGCGTTAAACTGCGTTTGAGCGACACCACTATCGGTGCGTTAAACTGCGTTTGAGCGACACCACTATCGGTGTCTTCGAGTGATGCCACCATCGATGTCTTTGAGCGATGTCATCAGTGTGTTTGAGCGATATCAAAAGGACAAAGCAGGTCAAACGCAAACCAGTCCAGTCAAGTCTAGTCGAGTCCAGACCAGCCCAGCCTAGTCGAGTCTAGACCAGCCCAGTCCGGACCAGCCCAGTCGAGTCCATAGCAGCCCAGCCCAGTCGAGTCCAGACCAGCCCAGTCGAGTCCAGACCAGAGTCCACACCAGTCCCATGTTTCTTTGTACTACCAGGCAACATCTTCGTAATTGTTCTGGCCCTGCGTAACTACACCATAGCATCTGAGAGAAACTGAACGATAGATAGCAGCTGACAGACATTGGGAGCGGCCCGTTTTCGGCCTTAATGTGTGTCATGGCAGGCTCAGATTTACTGCCACCCTGGAGGAATAGTCAGGGAAACGTCATCATCACATGGAAACGACCCCACCCACCTGGCAGAGCCACCCTCCCTACACCATGGAGCCAGAAGTAAAAACTGTTTAGTCTAAAGACTGCAGCTGCAGAGCTGAGCACTCTACATAGACTAAACACACCCTGCCACCCTAGATAGACTCCCCCCTGCCTAGATAAACTCCCCCCTGCCTAGATAGACTCCCCCCTGCCTAGATAGATATGAGCGTGCGTGTGTGTACATATTTATTACTGTAGGTATAGCTAACTGGTATTGTAACACACGGCATATCTGGCAAGATGATTACATTTGGCCAGTCCTGAAAAACAGACAACTATTTTAGGCTTTGGGTTAAAAGAAATCACACACACACTTGGGCGTTACTTTGGGCAGCTATTTAAAAATGTAAATATCTGCCAAAATGAACAGAGACACACCTGAGTTGATGATGAGAGTGAAGTAGGTTATGCTAGTAGCTCAGACAGCCCTCCTATCAGACAAATCAAACACAGAAAACCTCCAGTGCCTTAGACAGCAGCATAATGGACACAGACAGCGGGTGGGAGGAAAGAGGGTGACAGGGAGGGTAAGAAAGGGGGAGGAAGGAGTGTTTTGAGACAATGTTCTTACTTCCTGCCCACCCACACATAAAATTCCTGAGTGCCAGCTTAGCAAAAAAAAAACAGTAGACAGAAATCACAAGATATGATTAATGGCCATAACAGACAGGCACCATTTCAACAACTATAAAAGAGAATGGAAAGATTTACTTCAAAATATTATTGATGTTTCACCCTTAGCCTACTTCAATAGCTGTTCTGAGACCTGAGTGCACACAAGTGCCCCTGGGCAAGCTGGCACTCAACTTGCACTAAAAAGTCCCTGAGTTGATTGGGGGGGTACCCTATTATAAACGGTGTGGTACTGGAAGGATTTGGGAAACTCAGAGGACACCAATCAAATTTAGAAGCCAATCCAACCTCCACTTGATCTAAGCCTCCAGACGACAGACATGGTGGCTGGCTAGAGCTGCATGCTCTATCCCACAGGCTAGCTAGAGCTGCATGCTCTATCCCACAGGCTAGCTAGAGCTGCATGCTTTATTTTACAAATCTGAAATGCGTGACAGAAAGCTAGTTACTGCTACCAGACACTACAACTCTAAGAAAACACCTTGTCTCCAGTGAGGCATCTCTTCAAATGCCAACAGACAACCACAGGAGTGGTGTGAGTTTAGTCAGAATGTAACTCCAGACAACCCAGTACATAACTTCCAGTGGAAATTATGAAAAGTGATCCTTACGTTGTAAGGTTTAACAGATGTATATTACGGCCATTTATAAGCAACTGTTTCTTTTTTGAAACAATAAAAAACAAATGTGTTACATAAGATAAAAAATAAATCATTTTTCATTGAAAAATCCTAAAATTGTACATCCTAGGTGAGGTCAGCGGTTTTGAGATGGAAACTGTAATGACAGCTTCCTGTGTAGAGAACGTTATTCCCTGTGTCCAGTGTTGGGGCCAAGGGCCCTATAGAGGAAAGTCAGCATGTGGCCAGGGGCCCTATAGAGGAAAGTCAGCATGTGGCCAGGGGCCCTATAGAGGAAAGTCAGCATGTGGCCAGGGGCCCTATAGAGGAAAGTCAGCATGTGGCCAGGGGCCCTATAGAGGAAAGTCAGCATGTGGCCAGGGGCCCTATAGAGGAAAGTCAGCATGTGGCCAGG
>JACXGI010020177.1:0-10000 GCA_016801175.1 Esox masquinongy | reverse complement strand
CACAAAATAGAACACTGGTTTCCACGGAAACTGGCTATCAAAACCTTTTCAATACTACAGCACTAACAGCAGATAGAAAGAAAAGCAGCCTGCCTCCGTGCCTTCTTGTCTCTCCGCTTTTCTGCCTCTCTGCCTCTTGGGTACCTGCCTCTGCTTCTCTGCCTCTGTGCTTCTCTGCCTCTATGCTACCTGCCTCTGCTTCTCTGCCTCCCTGTCTCGCCACTTCTCTGCTTTTCTGCCTCCCTGCCTCTCTGCTTCTTTGCCTCTGTGCTCCCTGCCTCTGCTTGTCTGCCTCTCTGCCTCCCTGCCTCTGCTTCTCTGTCTCTAGTGACCCATTTCCCTGCCTCCATCCGCCTCTCTGTCTGCCTGCCACTCGATCTGACTGCCTGTGTTCCTGTCTGCCTGTGTTCTTGTCTGCCTGACACTGTCTGTCTGCCTGTGTTCCTGTCTACCTGACACTGTCTGTCTGCCTGTGTTCCTGTCTGCCTGACACTGTCTGTCTGCTTGTGTTTCTGTCTGCCTCTTCCTCTCTCCCTGCCTGTCAAAACACATTTCTCTCTGACTGCCTGAGTGCCTCTCTTCCATCCTCCCTCCCATCCTCCCTCCCTACCTCTCTGTCTGCCTCCCTCTTTGCCTGCCTACCTCTGCCTCAGTCCAGCACAGTTACAGATTATTCTGGAATACAACCTGTAGCTCTGTGCAATCAGCATCTATCAACAACACGCAGGAAGGTTGCTTTATTCACAGAGACGAGATGTGGCTGTGATAGGAGACACGTACTCCAGACCATGGGAAGAGTTCTGTCTGTTTAGGACAGTTAGGGTATGTATTGTTGAAGCTCGGCTACTGATTCCACGGTGTTGTGACTCCATCTTTACGTCAAGACGTTTGAGGTTGGTGCTATTCTCGTGTGTATGTGGTATTTTTCTCTGAAATAGCTCTGTTGTCTGGGTGTTACATAAACTGGGGAAACATAGACACAAATTGATATTGGAGTCATTTTTTTAGCAGTATCTTCTTTAAAAAGACCTGATATGCATTTGAAAGACGTCATCCAAGATACGTCTTCGCATCGAATTGTGGCATGATATTTTAAGGAGCCAATGCATATTGTTTTCAATAGTTCAATGTGGTTATAATGTCTGTAATTCATAACACAAAACACTCCAGATACTTTTGAAGATATTCCTTGTATTGTTTTGTAGGAAATATTCCCGTATTTAAATACTATTGTATTCATATATAAAGAGAAAAAAAGGAAAACAAGGAATGTAATCAGTTGGATTGACATAATGGATTAGTTATCTACACAATATATGAATTAACTAGTCATGTTGTTCATTTCAAATACATTTGAGAAAGTAGAAGATACAAAAAAATGTAGACATGGTACCTGGAATCACGTGCCGTGGAGCTAAAATAGTATCTTGATGCATGTGTTTCAAAGCTGAAATTGAAATAGTATAGCATAATTTTAAAGCTGATATGGTGTCATATAGCACCCAATTGCTCCTGTGAATATTTGCTTCAGGTGATGTTTCTCTCCTCAGTGACAAAACCATCGCTGGTGAAGAAACTGGACTGAGGTGGGGAAAGAGAATGGGAAGCCGTAAGGACGACAACATAAACACTGTCCAGGAGCACTTTCCTACGGCAGTGACCGACGGTGTGGACATGGCTAGCCACGGAGGAACGTGCCCGGGCATGCCTGACATCACGCCTGGGTGCAGTGGATGCCCTGCCCACGGCGAGGGTGGTACGGACTCCGTTCAGCAGACGGTCAGTCAGCATGGTAGGACAGAACCTCACAAAAACACAGAAAGTGGCGAGGAGGTGGAGTCATCGAGGCACAGAGACACAGCAGTCACAGGTTTATCCAATCAGCTGCACCCTGTAGCATGCAGCCCTGAGACCCTGGGACATGGTGAGTCTGACCCGCCCTCTGTAGACCTCTCAGCACAGGGGCACACTACAGAGATGGACCTGGGCTCAACCCAAACAGATATTTATAACCACCACCGGCTGAGTCTGGCATCACGCAGAGGAAACACTGGCAAACACAGCGAGTACTCCATACAAGAAGAGATGAGAGAGAAAGGGAAGACAGAGAAAGAGGTGAGAGAGGAGAGAGAGATGGAAAGAGAGCCCGAGAAGCATCACATGCAGAGCCAGGTTAGTCTGGAGGTGGTGCAGTCCCACTCTGTAGCCACCAGCCCAATGACCCCACCCCAAGGGGGCAATGCCGACGCCTTTTACTTCCCAGCATCTTCTAAGACTCTGGCGGTGGTTCAGTGCCACTCGGTAGCCACCAGCCCAATGACCCCACCCCAGGGGGTCAACGCTAACGCCTTTTACTTCCCAGCATCCTCTAGGACTCTGGCGGTGCTTCAGTGCCATTCTGTAGCCACCAGCCCAATGACCCCACCCCAGGGTTCCGGCACCGGCGCCTTCCCCTTCCCAGCGTCCTCTGACAGGACGGGGACAGACTCAAAGGACGGCGAGCCGCAGGTGGGCCGGCAGGTGGAGTTTCGTTCTGTTGCCACAGCACCTATGACTCCGAGGACGCCCAATACCCCCACAGTTCCTGGCGCTTTTCCGGAGCTCAATGGGAGAGAAGTGGTGCAGAGGACTGAGGAGAGGGGGAAGGAGAGGAAGCCTGAGACGGACCCAGGAACAGTAACCACTGGTCTGATGTTTGCCCCGGTACAAGAATGTAGTGCTACAAGACAGGAAGTGGCCGGAGTGATTAAGCCCCAGTCCAACATCCCTCCAGATAGCCCTGCTAACTCAGAACCTCAGACTAACAGACCCTGTCACAACCAAGCCATAGAACCAGAATCAAAACCAGCAGATGATAAACAGAGAATCCAACAGGGGCCGAAGGCAGACGCTTTTGATCAAGAGATCACAATTCTCGTGACCCATCACTATAGCTACGGAGCTCAGGAAGAGGAGGAAGATGAAAAAAGGGATGAGATTATGTCATCATTCCACTCCACCAAGGCTGAGGAATTGAAGGACAGTAAAGAGCTGAAGGAAAACATTGTTTCTGAGGGGTATGTGGAGGCAGACATCCAGGAGGAGGTGAAAGTTGTTCCACCAGTACCCCAGAACAGCCTGGACGATGGGAAGAGTGACGACCAAGCTCAACCTGAAATCACAGGGACAATCATAACACCCTTGTCAGGGAGAAACCAACCAGACGATTCCCTCCCTTCTTCTGGTAAAGACGTTCAAACAGACACAAAACAGATGACTACACCAAGTCTGCCAAAAAAAAGACACAGCGAACAACCAGTGGATAGAGAAAAGGTTTGTTTTGGTGAGGGGAAATCTTACAACGCAGATCAGCACAGCCTTGTGGAGAGGAGTGGAACTGTTCAACCCAACCAGACAGAACAGCTCCAGCGCCCTCTAGTGGGAGCTCCAGCACAATCGTCCCCAGCCAGACATCTTCAGCACATGCAGACCCAGGTTAGTCTGGAAGTGGTTCAGTGCCACTCTGTAGCCACAAGCCCAATGACCCCACCCCAAGGGGTCAACACCGACGCCTTTCAGTTCCCAGCATCCTCTAGGACTTTGGAGGTGGCGCAGTCCCACTCTGTAGCCACCAGCCCAATGACCCCACCACAGGGGGTCAATGCCAACGCCTTTCACTTCCCAGCATCCTCTAGGAGTCTGGAGGTGGCACAGTGCCACTCTGTAGCCACCAGCCCAATGACCCCTCCCCAGGGGGTTGGTGCCGAAACTTTCTCCTTCCCAGAATGCTCTAGGAGTCTGGCGGTGGTTCAGTGCCACTCTGTAGCCACAAGCCCAATGACCCCGCCTCAGGGGGTTGGCGCGAATGCCTTCTCCTTCCCAGAATCCTCTGGGAGGCCAGGGGCGGAGACTAAAGACGCCGAACTGCAGGTTGGCCATCAGGTGGAGTACCGTTCTGTTGCCACGGCACCTATGACTCCAAAAACACCCAACATCTCCATTGCCCCTATTTCCTTCCCAGAGCTTAGCGGGAGAGAGGGGGAGAAAAGAACAGAGGAGATCAATAAGGTTGAGGATCAGATGGAGGAGGAAAAGTCAGATGAGCCAGTACAGGAGGTGCGGTGGGACGAGAGGGGGATGACCTGGGAGGTTTATGGTGCTGTGGTGGAGGTAGCCGTCCTGGGGTCAGCCATACAGAAACACCTGGAGAAACAGGTGAAGAAGCTGAGGAGACAGCCCTCCCCCACCCTACCTCCACCTCCTCCACTCAACCCAGCTGCCATGCCACTGCGCTCCAGCCCTCCTCCATCCTCAGGACCCATCCAGGATAAGAGAATGGAGCTGGACGGTAAGAAAGACGGGCGCAGGAGGAGGAACCCCTTCCGTCTCCTGTTAAAGAACGTGCAACAGCCCATTTGTTGCTCACGAACTAATTCCGTAGAGTGACTGGGACACCATCCCTAACCCTGTTTTTCACAGGCTAACTACAAACATTACTTGGCTAAATGACCTAAATACCCCTCCCTTGGTCACGGTACTGTTTTTGTTTATATCCATGCCCTTTCCTTTGCTTATTACATTGTCTTACAGTACAGTACACTCAGTTACTGGACTATATACTAATTGATTGGCTGCATTATTGTACATCAGTCATAATCATGACTTATTCATACGCTTATATCAAAACATAATCTCTGCATTTCAGCGTACAGGTAGTTACTACATGCTAATTACTTTAATCAACTTTTGGCCAATATATTGTATTGCAAGCAACATTTTTTTTTTTAAATTTATTATAGGACTGACTGATCAATTCAATCAAACCCGCAATTTTTTACAGGTACTATATAAAAACCTGCACCTTCAACCAGACTGATTTTACAATTGTATAAAAACCTACAACTTCTACCAGACTGGTCTTGGTACTGTATAAATCCTACAACTACTACCAAACTGGTTTTAGTACTGTATAAAACCCTACAACTACTACCAAACTGGTTTTAGTACAGTATAAAAATCTACAACTACTACCAAACTGGTTTTAGTACTGTATAAAAATCTACAACTATTACCAGACTGGTTTTAGTACTCTATAAAAATGTACAACTACTACCAAACTGGTTTTAGTACAGTATAATAATCTACAACTACTACCAGACTGGTTTTAGTACTGTATAAAATTCTACAACTACTGCCAGACTGGTCTTGGGTACTGAATAAAAACCTACAACTACAGTCTGACTAGTCTTGGTACTGCATAAATACCTACAATTACAGTCAACCTAGTCTTGCTACTGTATAAATCCTACAACTACTACCAGATCGGTCTTGGTACTGTATAAAAACCCACACCTTCTACCAGACTGGTCTTAGTACTCTATAAAAACCTACAACGACTACCAGACTGGTCTTGCTACTGCATAAAATCCTACAACTACTACCAGACTAGGTACTGTATAAAAATCCACAACTCTTAACAGACTGGTCTTGGTACAATAAGAAATACACAGCTATGACCAGACTGGTCATGTTACTGTATGAAAACACAGTGTGATTCCCCTCAAAGATGATTTCACTCTTCAGAATAATAAATGTCTGGGAACTTGATGGATATTGTCACCTTGACATCGCGTAAACATTACTCCAGCCGGTTTGACTGAAACCCAGCCTCAACATTATCATAGCCATTAGATCACCTACATAAAACCCTCTTCTAGTTTTTGAAAAAAAATGGGTAGCCATTTTTAGATGTTTCTTTCAGCTGTTTTCATTTAAGCGACCCTGAAGGAATGTCATGCCAGTTGTTATTTTGTGATAATATCTTTGGTGCAACATTTCAGTTGTGTTCATTGTGTTTATTGCATTATCCCTTTGTGTTATTGTGCTACTTGTCTCTTTAAATATATATATATATATATATATCCAATGACTTCACAGTCAAAATAACTTTCAAAAGTTACAAATCCAAATGTATACATCTCGTGAGTTGTGTCGTTGACTGTGATGTGAATCTTGAGACATGTTTCTATAGGTTTCAATTCAAAGTAATTAATGTGGTAGATAATGTAGACGTTTATATTTCTGTACATTAATATCATTGTTTTAAAAGTGTTAACTTTTACAATAATTTTTTTTCAAGATGCGTTTTACATACATTAATTTAAAAATATCCAATCCAGAATGACATCTGCAATAGACCAATTTACACTGACTGTACAATCACTTCAAAGCCGACTCTGGGCAAAAAGAACCACTACTGCTTAAAAGAGTATAACAGATTCATGAACAAACATACCACCTCAATTCATGCACAATTTGTTTTTTAAATGGATAAATTAAGATATTTGGCTACAGATGGTTTGTTTCTCACTAAGCTCTAGTGTTTCTGATGAGACCTGCCACCTGTCCCCAAAAATTCCTTTGAAAATGCTGTGTACCAATAATGAAGGGGTTAGTGGCAGCAGTCAGTATTCCCTTACCCTGGATACTAAAGAAAAATCTGAAGAATTGGAGTCACTCATCATTTTCAGCAAATAACCACTTTTTTATGCCCTAGAGGTAAGTTAAAGTCAGCTTTAACTTATCTCCATGTTACCCTATCCACACCTGAATAGGCTTTGTCTCAGCTGTCCTCGCACACACACACACACACACACACAGCCCAGGAGCCAGTTCAACAGTAAAAATATGAAAAATATTATTAAGTCTTGATTTTTTTGTTGCAACCTGTATACAATGAGCTGTTCCATTTATATTTATATATATATATATATATATATATATATATATATATATATATTTAATTTGTTGTTGTTTTTTTTCAGTGACATTTGTTCAATAAAATACTATTGAGGTCATATTAGTAAGAGTCCTATTGAACAGCCAGTAGTTCTATAATTATGTTGGAAAATACTATATATTATTACAATGCCTAGTTTAATAATAATGGAAAACACAGAATTTAATTAATATCAAAACATGAAATCACAAAGCAGAATGTACATTTAAAATCAGATCAATGAAATCTTTACAAATTTAGAGAACATAATAATGAAGTGATTCATTTATGCAACAAAGTTATTTTGAAATATAATCCCAGTTTCATGTTTTCGGTGTACCTTAATGCAGGCATTGTTAATTTCATCAATGACAAAAAAGTCACCCTTGTGTTTTGAAAAAAAAGACTCATCTAGAAAGACCTCTTTGCTATGCGTACAATTTAACATGAACAAGAGTGGATTAACACATAAAAATGGTTTGATTGGACTTGATTTCATCGGCACACCCAGATTGTCGTTCTATCACAATATTTGGCATGTATTCTTTTCGAGGAAAGGAGGTCCATTTTGGTATCCATCATTAGTGTATCTTATATCCCAAAATAGGTACGACAGGTACCAAAAATGGCTGCCAAAGGTCAGTGGTGATGATCCAAAATGTCTGTCACTCATCAGTGAAAATGATTCAAAACTGGAGCGGCAGCTCATTGATTCAAGGAGGACATCACAGGTCAGTGGTGCTGCTGAATGCTGGGTTATTGAAGGTTAATCTGGGGCTGTTGGTGTCCCTCTTCTTGCCACGCTGGGCTAGGGCTTCACTTAGCGGCTCGACATAGGGTTTCTCTTCATCCTCATCCTCATCCTCCTCCTGGATCCTCTGCACAGAATGACACAGGCACGACCAGCCATGATGATGACAATAAATCAAATAATGCCAAGTTGAATATACTAATAGTACTAAAAACTATTACTACCACCACCACTACTACTACTACTGCTACTACTACTACTGCTACTACTACTACCACTACTATTGCTACTACCACTACTACTACTAATACTGCTACTACTACTACTGCTACTACTACCACTACTACCACTACTATTACTACTACTACTACTACTACTACTACCACTACTATTGCTACTACCACTACTACTACTACTACTACTACCACAACTATTATTACTATTACTACTACTACCACTACTACTATTACCACTACTACCACTACTACTACTACTACTACTACTACTACTACTACTACCACTACTACTATTACCACTACTACCACTACTACTACTACTACTACTACTACCACTACTACAACTACCACTACTACTACTACTAGCAAACATTTCATTGTAATATTTTTCACATTTCTATTCAATCATTATTAATGAAATGCTAAACAGCCTCCATTGTATTTTGCCACTTTGGTTTACCACTATGATTTATTACTAGGGCTTTATACAGTTCCCCAGTGGTTTAGCATTACATCTTGTGACAGTGGTTTATCATTATGGTTTATCCCATTATGGTTTATCGCTTTTTGCCATAGTACATTGGCCAAATACCACACCCGCTTGTGCCTTACTGCTTACATATATACACAAATATCTCTAAAATCTATTGCTACAGTTCTTGTTATTTAATAACTAATGTTAACCTCACCATCATTGGCATGTTGTCCTTGTCAGACATGACCACGTCAATGTTGTAGTCCAAGGAGTTAAGGCTGGAATTAAAAGGAAATTCACAAGATCAGAGATATACAAGAGAGGCCACAATCAAGATACACACAGGGTTGGGTAAGTTACTTTTGAAATGTAATCCATTACTAATCCATTACTTACAAGTTACCTGTGCAAATTTGTAATCAGTAATGTAACTTTTGGATTACTCAAATTTAGTAACGCAATCTTTACTCTGAATTACTTTTAGATTACTTTCATATTAAGAGGCATCAGAAGATGTGTTAGCCTATTCTGTTATTTGTTTTTTATTGCTTCAAAACACTGTTTGGGCATTGACATTATTGTATATAAAAATCAAGGTTTCTGTAGCTTTTCGCGCATACACTAAATTTGCAGTAAACATGAAATAAAACAAAATCAAGCACGCAACGTGTCATAATTATTTTGCGCACCTATTCTTTTTCAACTTAAGTAATCCAAGATGTTATAAATTTTTTCAAAAGTACCTGTAACCCAATTACAATATTTTAGCTGGTAATATAACAGATTACAGTTACTGTTTTTTGTTATCCGTTACTCCCCAACTCTGGATGCATCAGTGTTCAATACTGTCTCAATGCTGACACAGTAATGTCTATATAAAATCTAATGGACAACATTATCAAATTACATTAATAACAGATGCATGTGCTAACATTGTCTTGGATGCAACAAATGAAAACCAGCAGACATGTTAGATTAAATGGTAATGAGTAAATACACGTTTCAAAATCATCAGATGTAAAGTAGTGCACACTTCAATCTGAAGTGCACTTTGTGTTATGGGCCTCAAAAGCAAATTCACATACATGTGATATGCTACCTAATGACCACAGCATGTTGTCTTAGGAAGAGGAGAGTGGAATGGTTCAATGATTAATAGGAGAGAGATAGCAGAGAAGGATGGGAAGGCCTGAGAAAGAGATACAGCTGAGGAAGAGGAGGGTGGGAAGTTTGGAAATAAGAGGAAGAAGAGAAAGTGGAAGACGGTAGCAAGACCTGAGGAAGAAGATGAGAAAGGTAAGGAAGATGAGGAAGATGAAAGAGACAGAATCAAAAATTTTAAAAGATGAATTGTTACTTAGTGTATAGGAATACAGCAATACAACAAACACGCTCCTTCAGTGATAGCGCTCCTTTAACAGCCTCACTCCCACAACAAACACATAATAGTATTCAGGTGGGAGCAGTGATATGAATACACAATGTCTTCTACCTGAGTCGATCTGTGTTGGATCCTTCCTCATCAAAGCCCAGGTCAGTGGCTGTGTCCATGTTCAGGTTGAGCACAGGATTAGCTCTAGAGACAAACACAGGGTTAGCACAGGGTTAAATCGATGGTGTGTTGATCAAAATTACATTGAGATTTATTAGAAATACTGTAGATACACACTCCAAAATGTATTTATTATTTGTTAACAAAAGAAAAACATTTCAGCTGTACAGTGTGTAGAGGACAGGACTCACACATCCATGCTGTACTATGTGTTAAGGACAGGACTCAC
>JACXGI010020176.1:0-11351 GCA_016801175.1 Esox masquinongy | reverse complement strand
CCCCTGACCTGATGGCAGCTGGGCACTACTCACCCCTGACCTGATGGCAGCTGGGCACTACTCACCCCTGACCTGATGGCAGCTGGGCACTACTCACCCCTGACCTGATGGCAGCTGGGCACTACTCACCCCTGACCTGATGGCAGCTGGGCACTACTCACCCCTGACCTGATGGCAGCTGGGCACTACTCACCCCTGGCCTGATGGCAGTTGGGCACTACTCACCCCTGACAGGTACTGTATATGCAGGATGGTTGCTGTCCTACAGGGCATATTTGCTTTATATACTGTAATGAAATTGCACCCGATTACTTGGGTTTGTAAAATGCTGAGACTAACATATGAGATTCCCGGCAATGTCCCGTCTGCATTAGTGTGGTATTAAAGGAAAGATGATCATGGGGTCATTATTGAAAAATGTCTTGAGCCTTTCACACCTGTAGTGTAGCAGCAGTATTACAGTGTGATGCCAAACTCCCAGAGTTTTATAGTTGGAAACAGTATAAGATGTGGCTCCACCTGGGAACTTGCACCTTAATTACTCACAGTAAATTAAAACACCTTGTCCAGAGGCACATGCTTTTATTCTGTCAAAATTAAGCCGCCAAAGCAATATGATGTAGCTACAGGGATACTGAAAAATTTAGGCTGCATGGTTTGATATATTTAAAGAGGTGCATTGCATTAGCTTGAGCTTGTTAGAAGTTACTTTAAATCTCACAGCTGTAACATTTAACAGGCTCCTAGTCATGGATTTCAGAGAGAAGACTAGAAGGAATGAACAGGACTGCTTAAGAAGAATAAAGACAGGGTGTAGAGAAGAGAGTGATAAAAGGCAATACTCCTTCAGAAACCAAAAAAAGACTGAGACTGAGTTTTTATTTCCTTTCAAAAAGCAATAAGGGTTAGGATCCAGTCAGACCACTTAAGATGCAAATACGAAGGCTCCCCAACTCTGTGACTTGTCAGAATAGTTATACTTAAAAAGAAATGAGCTTTTACACATTGTAGAAGGTACTGACCTACTGATTGGTCTGTTTCTAACGTTTTGTAGTGTGTTGGATTCTGAGGGAACAGGTGTGTCTCTTGGAGGGGCTCATCTGCTGTTTGACAACCAAGGCAGTCCTCTCTGTAGCAACCCGTGACCGTTCCGCCACTCGGTCTTCAGCAGCTGTAAGCCATGGAGTGTGTGTACTGCTGTGTGTCCATGTGCGTGCGTGGGCATAAATACAGTATGCTGAAGCGTGTGTCTGGGGATAAGAGGTGTTTAGGAAGGAATAAAGGCCATATGCCCTGTTTCACTCCCCCTCGTTATCCTCGGCTTTGGGAATGAGGTGTACTTTCCCCTGAGAAAGACCTTGATGACTACAGACACAAACACACACACTGTACTCTGTACACTATGTAGGTCCGCTCACCTCTATGGTGTTTCTGTTGTGTGTTTCAAGTCAGAAGGATGGCAACCTTCCAAATCTTTCATGTTAAATTACTAACCTTAGCGGACAGAAATGTGTCCGGTCACACAAACGGAAGATTGTACTGCCCATTGATGTAGAGACGCCGCGTTTTGATCCGCTGACCAACGGCAGCTCCCCCACTACACCCAGGCGGGCCGGCCTCTCCCCCACAGACGTGGGTTTTGGGAGGTGCGTGGTCCATAGGTCAGAGAGCAGGCCCATCTCTATGGCCCCATGTCTTCTGGATCTGTGTTCACCATTACTCGTCGTCTCTTGGGTGTCCTTCTAGGACCACCTGGGACCTAACCAGAGGTCCCATTCTTATGTGGACCTCTGGTACTGTGTACCCATTGGGACCTCTGGTACTGTGTGTGATGTATGATTTAGTCTTTCTGTAGAGATTACAACCAAAACCCCTCCCAACCCAACTCAGTCCCAGACACAGGAACAGGAAAGCGTCTGTTCGGGTATAAAATCACTCCCATTCTGGAGAAAACTCACAGGTGACACCGCAATCATGGCGTCTTACTCAAGACTAGAGGCTGATGTGTGGGCTTTATTGCTATTTTCTTATCTATATCTACATAGTTCCCCAGGTTGCTCTTTTGGATGTATTCAGGTTATGAAAATCCTCTCATCTGTAAATTAGTTACTGTCTAAAGATTCTTTCTCTGCTGCTCTGTGTATTATTTTATTATATTGTGGACAATACTGTAGCCCTTCACCTTGACCTTCAAGTCCTTCCTGTCTTGGTTAGTTTCCTTTTACTCATAGAGATTTGTTGTGGGCTGACAGCTCCAATTTCCGTCAGAAGGACACTAGATGTCAGTTGTAAAACCCTGGAGGAAGACATCTTTTCCTGCTTTCATCTTGGGTTTGACCCCAGCCAGCTTATCTCCAATCCTATCAAGCCACAGCTTGACTGTGGTCCGGTCACACGACCTCTTTAAGCAACACAAACCTTGACAGTTCTCTGACCTGCAGTCAGAAACCAGAGACATTATGTGAATCTGCTCATCCTTTTTGGGTATTTCACTGAATAACATTGTGATGGGTTGACTGGAATATCAGCGGAGTGAGAAAGTGATGGTTCTTCTGTATGTTCTACTTTCATTGCTGTGATTCTCCCTTTGCACCCATCTGTCTTTTAGGCGATGTTTATATACAGCCAACCCATGACACTAAGAACCCCGTCATCTATGGAGTCTTCTCGGTCTCAGGGTGAGTGGCCAAACCTGAGCTCAGACACTTTTATTGCAATCTGTTTTCCTTCCCATATGTTCTTATTCAGTTTATATCTGTCTGTTGTTAAGCCGGTGAGTTCTCCCCCTCCCCCTCTCCCTCCCCCTCTCCCTCTCCCCTCACAGCTCCGTGTTCAAAGGCTCCGCGGTGTGCGTCTACTCCATGGCTGACATCCGCCAGGTCTTCAATGGACCCTTTGCCCACAAAGAGGGGCCCAACTACCAGTGGGTGGCCTACACTGGAAAGATCCCCTACCCTCGGCCTGGAACGGTGAGTCTCATCCTGCCTGACCCCGAGTTACCATACCAAGCTGGCATAACAGACCCAGAGACCGCAAATAGAAACCATCTGTCAGTCAAGTGGGAAACAAACATCTGCCTCCATACCCGGCCAAACCGGCCTCCTGCTTTGAGAGTCATCAAATCTCCCACGTAGATCGAAAATTGTGCCGCAGTTTCCCTTAGTCGTCCATTAAACAATGCCAGTTGACGCTGTTGAAGTGGAGGGTTTTAATGCTTTCTTCGTTGTCACCTTCAGTGCCCTGGGGGAACCTTCACCCCCAACATGAAGTCCACCAAAGACTACCCAGACGAAGTCATCAACTTCATGAGGAACCACCCCACCATGTACAACGCTGTGTACCCAATACACAAGCGCCCCCTGGTGGTCCGGACCAATGTAGAGTACGAGTTCACCACCGTCACAGTGGATCAGGTGGCTGCCGCAGACGGGAACTATGAAGTTCTGTTCCTGGGAACCGGTGGGTCTCCACTATTGTCTATATTCATGGAAAATGCATTGCATTAGCCTTGATGGTCATATTGGGTCTCGCTTCTTAACTGGTTTTACAACAGGGGTATTCAAATCTTACCCTACGAGGGCCGGAGCCTGCTGTTTTTCTGTTCTACCTCATCATTAATTGGACCCACCTGGTGTCTTAAGCCTGAATAAGTCCCTGATTAGAGGGTTGCAATGAAAAAATGGATTGGAACTGGCTTCGAGGGCCAGATTAGAATACTCCTGTTTTACAATGTCCTGGCAAACATCCTGGTAGTGTGAGGAGTGTGAGGATAACTGCTTGGCAAGATTTGTTTTGGAGGACACACATCTTGAACTTCAACTTTCCCAAACCGGGTTGTTGCCATGAGGCCAATTTGCATATTGGATCATAAAACTGAAAGTGAAAAGATAAAATTATATAGCGGTAAAAAAAAAACTATACATGTAGGAATACCAACATCCATTCATACATCGTAATATTCAAATATCCGTGCCCATGTCCTCTTCTAAAAACCCGACAGCCTCATATTGTTTCTCCCGTTTTTCATTCATCACCAGGAGAAACACTCCCAAACCCCGTTTGTCAAGATGAATGTTTAACACACAGCGTCCTCATTCACTTGGAGTAAACGCTACGGCATTCTTTCCCTGCGGGGCAAAGGGAACGGGTAGGGGAAGGGGTTGGCGCCAGGCGCTGGGGGATGCACAAAGGGAATCCATCACACTAATCTCACCGCCAGTGCGGTGCAGGGGCAGACATTTTTCTTTTTGCCTCCTTCCTTTGAACCTTTCAAAAGCTGAAGTGACATCATTCCCTCAGCGCGCGCAGCCCATACGTGCAGCAAGTTCTCCCTTTTGTGTGCACTTTTCTCCTGCTTCTCTGGCAGACTAATGGGTTTTTAGAAGAGGGCAGCGTGCCCCACTATGTCCTGAGTGGAATGTCTGTCCTCTGAGTCAGTGCCAGAAACACGCGTTCAGCCCTGCGTTGGGGCACATTGACAGTCAGGTGTCCTGTGCTCAGGAATTCCTCGGTACAGAAATCAAACAAGGCGCGGCTGGGCTGGCTTGGGGGAGTATGTACCTCAGGCCTCCTAGAGTCTCAGGGAGGAGTGCCCTTCCAGAACGGCATGTCACAGAGAGCTGGTGAGAGGGATGCTGTTCATGGGGGGGGGGGGACAGAGAGAGATGTCTGAAAGAGAAAAGTCCTGTGTGGAAAAATCTGCTGGAATGACGATTAGCCTTAACATGAGTAGGCTGAGAGGAGGGGATATTGAGGGCTGTTTGATTGACAGGTAACAAGCCCAGGTAGTGTCAGGTTACAACAGGTGTGTGTAGCGGTATTAACTCTGAGGTTTTCCCCCGGGCCACAGACAGGGGGACGGTTCAGAAGGTGATCGTTTTGCCTCGAGACGACGAGCAGACCGAGGAGCTGGTCCTGGAGGAGGTTGAGGTGTTCAAGGTGAGCGCTCGTTCTCCTTTGTTTCTATTTTCATCCCGTCTCTCTCGGTGTGCACTCTCAATGATTCATGACTTGCTGACACATTGTTTCCACCATTCAGGTTCCCACTCCAATTACAACAATGAAGATCTCATCGAAAAGGGTAAGGATCTTTATAAACGAGTACCCAATATGCAAGAGTACTTAATAGATATATCTCACATAAAATATTGTCCAGGGAGTGAATCAAATGAAGGGAAATTATTTAGGACTGCCATGAGCTCCATGTGTACAGCTGTGGAACTAATGTTTCCCATCATAATTCACAGAAGGCTTGCAGTCTGGTCAGCACAATGAATAGAGAAATATGGAAAATGCATTACATTTTGGTGTCTCACTGATATAGCTGAAATACGATAAATTACCTTTTTTTAAAAAGGATTCATTCATACTGAAGTTGCCAGAATGATGAATTCTAAACAGCTGATTATATAAAACTGATGGTACAATGGTCTTGGGATAATGGAAATCTAGAGTTGTACAATAAATGACCTCTCCCAAGGTCCTTGTAACTTCCAAATAGCTAACGATATTACGTCTGTTTTAACAATTACATTACCACATTACATATTTATAGCTCTGAGGGACTCTTGGCCCCGTGCACTGAAGTACTTCAGAGACTTCATCAAATTAAGTCAGCTTTGTCAGTTCACTGAGGCTCTGTGACATTAGCTAGATATTTCCCAAATTTATCCAGCTGGCATCTGACCACCACCTTCACCTTCTCCCCTCACAGCAACAGCTGTACGTGTCCTCGGCTGTTGGCGTGACACACCTGGCCCTTCACCGCTGTGATGTGTACGGGGAGGCGTGTGCCGACTGCTGCCTGGCCAGAGACCCCTACTGTGCCTGGGACGGAAAGTCCTGCTCCCGCTACTCTGTCTCGCAGAAGAGGTGAGCATCAGCATGAGCAGCTCGAATGGCTCTTTGGCTCCGTAGGTTGTTGTGTGGCTCCTTAGGTTGTGTGTGTGGCTCCTTAGGTTGTGTGTGTGGCTCCTTAGATTGTTGTGTGGCTCCGTAGGTTGTAGTGTAGCTCCGTAGGTTGTTGTGTGGCTCCGTAGGTTGAGTAGGTCAAATTTATATGTAATGTGTTATGGCTATACTGGACATTGACTGGCTGTATGGCATGTTGAATGGCTTTGCCTTTGCTTGGTAACTTATTCTCTTCTCTTATTCGGGAATACTGGTCTGACCCCTTCAGACGCAGCCGAAGGCAGGATGTCAAGTACGGGAACCCCATCCGGCAGTGTAGGGGCTTCAACTCCAATGGTGAGACCAATATGTGTCACTACCAGTGGGTGGAAGGGTTAGAGCATTTCAGTGGCCTTGAAAACATCTAGTTCAGGGGCTCACAATTTATCGCAGAAGTAGGAAACAGCTCCTGGAGGGCCGAGACAGTTCTGTTTGATGTGTTTCTAGCTGCTAATTAATCTCCCTCACCTGATGTCCCAGGTCTGAATGAGACTCTTAGCCTCTTAGGAGAGGATGAAACCAGAAGTGTTTCGGCCCTACAGGAGTTGCCTACCCCCGATTTATGGCATCACACCTGACATTGTCAGAAGGATCTGAATTAAAACATTGCTTTTTGTTATTTGTGGGACATGATATTTAAATCTCTGGTTGCCGTAATGTCTTTCTGTCAGCCAATAAGAACACCCTGGAGATGGTGCAGTATGGAGTGGAGGGCAGTAGCACCTTCCTGGAGTGCCAGGCGCGTTCTCCACACGCCGCCATTAAGTGGCACCTGCAGAAGGACAACAGTGACCGCCGGAAAGAGGTGAGCCGCCATGCTGTCCGAACGGTGCATCTCATGCTTTATTGGTTTAAGTCCTTGGAAAAGCACTAACCAAGGTGACCTCCAGCAGGGGATCTTTTTATGGAGTAAAATACAGGTTTCAGTACCATCAGTACATGACGTTCGTCTGTCCACAGTAATTCTGCTCTGATTGTGAAGAGTTGTTATAGAATCGGTTTGGTCACAGCCCGGCTCTGATTGTGAAGAGTTGTTATAGAATCGGTTTGGTCACAGCCCGGCTCTGATTGTGAAGAGTTGTTATAGAATCGGTTTGGTCACAGCCCAGCTCTGATTGTGGAGAGTTGTTATAGAATCGGTTTGGTCACAGCCCGGCTCTGATTGTGAAGAGTTGTTAAAGAATCGGTTTGGTCACAGCCCGGCTCTGCCAGTGTGACAAACCAAGGAGCCCCGACTAGCAAATTCTACTAAAATAACATTAACTATGAGGTGAGAGAAGGCATATGAGTGTGACAGAGGTGCATGAATGAGTGTAACATTTTGTTTTCTGTTTTTGGTTAGAGTTAAGATGGTGTGGTTAGTGTTTTTGGTTAGTGTTAAGAAGTGTTAAGTCAGTCCCAAATACAGGTGTACCTTGTCACCTTAACAACACCATAACAATTAGCCCCGCCTGGCACAAATCTGCAAAACACAAAGGTCTGTGTGTGTTTGTCCCTGTGAGACAGGCAGCCACACTCTGAGAGACAGCCAGCCACTCACAGACAGTGTCTCTCTGTGTGTGTGTGTGTCTTGGTCTGTCTGTCTGTGTCTCTGTCTGACAGACCTAGACAGACAGAGACCAAGATGGACAGACACACACTGACAGACTGAGACAGGCGTGTCTATCACTGTATGTGTGTCTATCGCTGCCTGTGGGATACAGAAAGACACTGTCTCAGATACAGAAAGACACACACAGAGACACACAGAGACGCAGACAGACCGAGAGGGCCATAACACCCCCTCCCATAAAAATCTGAGACCAATAAGGACCCAAAACAAAACCCACAAGAACCTCAAACAAATACAACTTATCAAAAAACATAAATAAGGTATTAAACTTAAGACTGTAACCATAAGGTACTTGAGGTCCACCTCATGACACCAACCCAAACAAATCACCTGACTTCTTCCAACATCAGCAATCACAGAGCCTGGAAGTAATTGAGATAATATGAATAGAGTCAGAGGGACAGGAGAGTGAAAGCCAGAGCAACAGGAAGGGCAAAATAAAAAAAGGCGTCTGAAAATGTAAGCACGGGAAATGTCATTAGCAACCACATTATATCCACACCTTTTACATTTCGTACATTCAGGTGGAACGCCTGCAGGAACAAACGCCAGCGCATAATCTTACGATTTGGGCAAAACATGCTGTGGAGGAAAGTAAGGGGTTTGTTGTCAGTAAATACACCAGTAGGGACCACACCTGACCCAACATAGACCTCAAAACGCTACAACACCCAGATCAGTGGCAGGGTCTCCTCTCCAAATAAATAATTAAACTGATAACTCTTCAACTTTCAGGAGAAATAGCTAACAGGATGTTCAACACCTTATCTGTTTGAAGCAACATGACACCTGGCCACACGTTACTGGAATCCACTGGAAGGCAGTTCCAATCATGGGGAAGCCAACATGGTCAGAGCTAAGAAGTAGCCTCACATTTTCAAAACCACGCTGACAGCGGGAAGACCAGATGAAATCGTTTCTCTTCCTCAACTGATCAGTCAGGGGTTCTATAACAGTGGATATGTTTCAATTAAGTTTCAAAACCTTGGTAATACCAATCATAGCTAGGAAGCGTTGCAGCTGACAAATCAATAGCAGCCACTTTAGCACACACTGGGAGAACACGGCCCTGCCCGACTACTCAGCCTAGGTAGGTCACTTTTGCCTGGGCGAACTCACCCTTGGCCAAGTTGAGTGAGTCAAGCCTCAGCCAAACGCTCAAACAGAGCTCATATCCACACCAGATGTAGATCCCAAGAGTCACTGTAAACAACCACACCATCTAGTTAAACTGCACAACCTTCAAGGCCAATGATCACCCTATTCATAGGACCAGGTAGACTTTGATGAGTCCCTGAGACATTTGTCACTAAGCTCAACATAATGCTCACTCTAAAAAAGCTGATCCTTCGTAAATTCAATTAGCAATTCTTCAGAAGGAGCCCAAACACAGTACTCAAGACACCGCAAACCTAATCCTAAACAAGTAAATTAGTAGCCCAAACCTATGAGCAGATCAACCACCCTAATGAGCAGATCAACCACCCTAATGAGCAGATCAACCACCCTAATGAGCAGATCAACCACCCTAATGAGCAGATCGACTGAAAAACAAGAGGCAACACAGCTGACTTAACAGTGGAAAACAAGCAAGTCTGACTTCCCCAAATCCTATAGTTAAACTCAGCCCTCATCTCCAGTGGCTTTGTGGCAGGTATTGATGCAATAAAGTCCGCTGGCAAGAAGGAGGAACCAGTTTATTGGTAAACAACCCCAAACCACAGATGTGCTTGAGACAATCGCTGACAGCTAACACCACACAGTAACAAACAACGCCCAATGTGCCCCCAGTGGTAACATGCCGCTATACCTAACAGGGAAAAAAAACAATAGCTCTGGGCAATAGTATGTCTGCCACACAACCTTTCCCTGTCATAGACCACAAAACCAACTCGCCTCCATGAGCCAGTGACCCAACAGGGAATAGAACAGTGTCTTTAGACAGAACAGGAAAAGAGACTTCGCAGTCTTCTCCCCACTAATGCACCAAACCAAACTGTAATGAGTCAACTAACCAATACCTTAAAAGGAAAGCTAATCAATTGAAAAATGTCTACTTGTAACTCCCAGTATACAATAACGCACACGTGGCCAAATAGCCACAAACACTACTGAGACAATAACAGAACAAAGCATACCACCAGACCCACCAAAAAATCAACAATAAGAGCTGCAGTAACCAATTAGCATGTATCATACATACCAGGGATGACTGTAAAAAGGCCAAGGTAAAATCCTGGATGAGCCCCCATTTGTCATAACTCGGCTCTTAGAATGGCCAAAAAGGGAGTCCACACGTTGACGTTAAAATATCAATAATCTTATTACTCATTTTATTGAAACAGTTCTGTAAATGGCTAGCATATTTTACAACTGTTAATGTAACATGAACTACAGTATGAGGTGAAAGCAGGCATATGAGTGTAACAGAGGTGCATAGATGAGTGTTGAATGTAGAAGTTTTGAGGGGTGCACTTAACCAAAAAACATAGTTTAACAGATCAAAAACAAAATGGTGCTTCTTCTAGTCAGTCTCAAACATAAGGTGTAGTTCTCACCTTAATGACCCAATCAGCTTCACCTGCCACCAATCTGCAATCTACACACACCAACACTAGCAAGCAAGTTTATTTATATAGCACAACTCATACATAGAAGCAATTCAATGTGCTTTACAAAGAAAAATACAATAGCATAAAAACAAATTCTCAAATGAAAACATCAAAACAACATCATAATAATAAAACATAGAATAAGAATATAGAAATAGAATAAAAAACGGGATAAAGACATAGGAAGCTATAAAAGCTATAAAGCTAAACAGTGCGGTTAAGTTTAAGTGCTCAGTCATAGGCGTGTGAAAATAGAAGTGTTTTTAACCTAGATTTAAAAATGTATACGCTTGGGGCACGTCTAAAATCTTCTGGTAGTTTATTCTAGTTGTGTGCAGCATAACTGCTAAACGCAGCTTGGCCATGTTTAGTTTGGACTCTGGGCTCTACAAGCTGACCTGAGTTCATGGATCTAAGAGCCCTGCTCGGTTTATATTCAAACATATCAGAAATGTATTCTGGGCCTAAACCATTCAGTGATGTATAAACTAAAAGCACCACTTTAAAATCTATTCTGTAACTGACTGGAAGCCAGTGCAAAGTTTTAAGAACCGGAGTGATGTGCTCTGTTCTCTTGGTCCTGGTCTCTTGGTAACATTCTAGCAGCAGCATTCTGAATGAGCTGCAGCTGTTTTAGTCTTTTTGGGGAGTCCAGTTAAGAGGCCATTACAGTCAACCCTACCAGTGATAAAAGCATAGATGAGCTTCTTTTGGTCTTTTTGGGATGCCAAGCCCTTGATTCTGGCTATATTTTTAAGATGATAGAATGCTGTTTTGGCAGACAGAGCAAGAGTTCCGTAAGAGTATGTTCACTCTGTTACCTCATAATATCAAGTTACTGTATACAAGTGTACAGAAATCATATATACATATTATTATAAATATTTAGGCTACAAGGGACCTAAAGGTTCTTAATCAACTTGCCTGGTTAAATAACTAAAATATTTTAAAATGACCATTTGTTGAAAAGAAAAAAAACTGATACTACAGGTGCTGGTCATATAATTAGAATATCATCAAAAAGTTGATTTATTTCAGTAATTCCATTCAAAAAGTGAAACTTGTATAATGTATACATTCATTCCACACAGACTGATATATTTCAAGTGTTTATTCCTTTTAATTTTGATGATTATAACTGACAACTAATGAAAACCCCAAATTCAGTATCTCAGAAA